>NW_019281061.1:61139-99881 GCF_000648695.1 Onthophagus taurus
GTAATCTAAATTTACCTTATAGATTACAAACAATTGGTCTGGTGCTTCAATTAAAAATTTAAACATTTCATCCTTGGTAAAAACACTAGCTTTTTTAGGTTTGTACCCAACATTTTTTCTTTTTAGAAAGGCAATTAATGTTGAAAACTTGGATATATCAATGGATTCGTGTAAAAAAATTGTCGCTTTCAACATTGAGTATTCGGCCCATAAACTACCTGCAGCTTTTAATTTTCCGTTTCTTTCGACCAAATATGCCAACAAGATTTTTTCACTCGTATTTTTATTCTTTACTCCACACCATTTTTTGAAAATTTGGTACGTCATTTCATAACGTTCCCTAGATTTTTCGGGAATTATTGCCGAACGTCCAATATTCCAAGCTTTTTCTATATCATCACCATTTTCACTCTCAGAATCACTCATTTTGGTTATATAGTAATATATATTATAATTTATATAATTTATATTATATTAAGTTTTAATATTATTGTAAGCACTGTTTACAATACAATTTCACAAATCACACAATTTGTTTTTTTTTGTAAATAAAACCAGGGCAACAGAATTAATTCAAATTTTTTACCTACTTTATAAATCATTACAAATGTCAACATATTTTAGTAAATTAATTATTATTTATATAATAATCGTCGTCAACCGGTAAATTGTACTTACCGTTCTAGATACTTAATATACTATTTTGTAATTCACGACGGTAACAAAAGCTCTAACAGTACTCAAACGGGTGCTGTAACGAGACTCCTTACAGCACCCGATGCTGTAATGAGATTTTAGTAACATTTTATGGAACCAGTTCAAGTTGGTGACACTGGGTCATTAATTTTTCTAGTTGTCAATGTGACAATTTTTGTCTATGGATATTTAAACACGTTCTTAGCATCGAATACAAGGTCCACAATGATGAGGACATTGAATACTGAGCAATTTCTCTTATTTTGGGAAGTGTACATGAAACATTTTTTTCAGGTGAATACATTTTGTGTTTTGACAGTTTCTAATTGTCAATTCAAATTTCTATTTTCAAGTGTTACGGTTCATACCTATTTCCCTACATTGTCTAAATTTATTTTATTTTTGTTAAAAAATAAAATAAATGAATTTTTAGTTCACATTTTGTCTAAAAAAATGCCTTTTTCACATATTATGGGCCATTGTTTTAAAACTACCCAACCGATTGGAATAAGTATTAATACTGTTACGGGGGATGGATTGCGCCGAAGAAGAAACAACAGTTGTTGAATAAAACGAAATAATTTATTTACCAAAATATGTACAAAAAAAAACCCTCAAAGGTTTTTTTAAGACGAAAGGGGTCGTCTTCGAATTGGCGGTTGAAGTGCTGGCTTGTTGTCGCTGTTATCGTTGTCGCTGCTGTTGTCGCTGTTATCGTTGTCGCTGTTGTTGTCGCTTCGGAGTTCGGTTGGAATTGACCGCTGATGGAAACCCGGCCGCCTTAAATAGGCGCCCTTGGGTAAAACCCTATCAACCGGGCGTTGTGGTTGGTTGGCGACCGTCCGATCCGTAGGTAGGGTTGACGACCAATGGCCAAGCAGATCGAACGGCGCTCAATTCGTACTTGGTGACAATATATTATCAAAGATGAACTATTGGGGCGCAATTGTAACATTTGTAAAGTAACCCAACTGTTAAAATACAAAACAAAACAACTTCTTCCTTTATATATCTTGGATTTTGCACCCTCAGAAGATGTAAAAAGAATCCATGAAATAACAAACATATTAGGAAGGCGTGTCAAAATCGACGATACAGAAAGCCAAAACAAATGCCCCAGTGCAAAAGATGTCATGGTTGGAGCCATACTATAGCTTACTGCCACAAAAATTCGGGACGTGTTAAATGCACTGGATCAGCGAATGCACTAAAGCCAAAGAATTTCCGGCTAAATGTTTCAACTGTGGAGAACATTATCCAGCGAACTACCGAGGATACATTGTGATTAAGGAACTACAAGCCATCAGGAATAAGAAAACAGTAAATTTAAATAAAAGAAAGCCAAGCGTCTCGTATGCCAAAAAAGCGAGTAGTGAAACTGCAGAAAAAACTGCAAGTACATTACCCGATAAAGCGGCTAACAGTAAATTAGATCTAACACTAAAAAACAATACTTCAACAAGAAGAAACAATAAAAACATTATATGCACATTATTGTGCGCTGT
This sequence comes from Onthophagus taurus, assembly GCF_000648695.1. Lineage (NCBI taxonomy): Eukaryota > Metazoa > Arthropoda > Insecta > Coleoptera > Scarabaeidae > Onthophagus > Onthophagus taurus. The sequence goes on from NW_019281061.1 coordinate 63,341, forward strand.
GTTCATCTTGTTGTACGTTTCATTTTAATTCGTAACATATTTATTTAATTTTAACATTTTACCTTAGTTTATTTATTTAAATTTTAATATTCAATGTGGTATTTTTATAAAATTCAACACCAAAAACAAATACACTTCCAATTCGAAATAATAACGGAAATTGGGCTAAGGGCAATAAAGAAAAAGTTAATTTCTTTGCTGAACATTTGAAAGAAACTTTTACATCAGACAGTCCGACAACTATGCTAAATAGTGTCCCTAGCGTAATTCAAAGTGATCTGCGGAATAATATACCATGTGTAAGAATGAAAGAACTGTATTATGAAATACAAAAACTAAATATAAAGAAATCAGTAGGCTATGACCTAATTAATAGAGAAACATTGAAACATCTACCAAAACGGGCGATTACAAAACTGTTACACATAATTAATGCTGCTTATAAGCAGAAATACTTCCTAAGTATATGGAAAATTGCTGAAATAATAATAATACCAAAACCTGGTAAACCCTCCACAGATGTTACATCATATAGGTATCATATTATTACCCTTACTATCAAAACTGCTTGAAAAATTACTATTAAAAAGACTAAAACCTGTGATAGAAGAAAAAGCCCTAACACCAACACATCAATTTGGGTTTCGGAATAAACATGCAACAATAGACTAAGTGCATAGAATAATGAATCGAAATAGCAATGGAAGAAACAAAGTCTGCTCCGCCGTATTTTTGGATGTTCCACAAGCTTTCGACAAAGTTTGGTTAGATGATTTAAATTACAAACTAGACCAAATACTACCATCAACTATTAAAATCGTATCTTTCTGATCGATATTTTAGAGTAAAATACGAAAACACTTATTCACCACGACATGAAATACAAGCCGGAGTTCCTCAAGGAAGTGTGCTTGGCCCAACGCTGTACTTATTCTACACATTTGACCTTCCTTAGATATCGGAAACTTTAACAGCTACATTCGCAGATGACACAGCGATCTTGGCTGTTGCAGAAAATGAAGTAATTGCAGCAAATAAGTTACAATTGGCCTTAAATTCAATAGAAAACTGGCCAAATGATGGCTAATAAAATTAAATACACATAAATCGACATACATCAATTTCAGATACAAGAAAGTAAACTATGTCCCAGTACACATAAATGGCAATGCAGTCCCTTACGCCGATACCGCAAAATATCTTGGTATGACGCTGGATGCCAAACTCAAATGGAAAGCACACATAAAAAAAAAGGTGAGGAACTTGATATCAAATTTAGATACCTATATTGGTAGAAAATCAACGTTATCACTAAGAAATAAGTTGCTAATATACAAGCAAGTATTAAAACCAAAATGGACATACGGAATTCAACTGTGGGGATGTACCTGCAAGACAAATGCAAGTCTGATTCAAAGATTCCAAAACAAAGTACTAAGGTGCATAGCGAATGCACCTTGGTATATAAGAAACACCGACCTCCATCACGACTTGGAAGTACTATCGGTGTCATCAGAAATTGCATCATTCGCATCTAAACATGAGATGAGATTGCACGATCATCGCAACATCGAGGCCATCCAGCTTCTCGACAACGAGGATGTCTTACGTCGCCTTCAGAGGATGATGTCGTTCGATTTAGTGACTTAGTTGATTCAAACGCGAGCAATAGTGCAGAATTATAACAAAAACAGTAATAACCAAAATGTGTATTCCGCGTATCGCAGTGCGTACGTTTTTGTCTTAAAACGGTAAAAATATGACAATATTTATCTGCATTGTGTAAAGCAGACTGGACCACTTGGAAAAGCTGCAAAACATTATCTTGTTTAATTTTGAGTCAAAAATAAGTAACTAATTAGTATGTATTTACTGTTACACAATTGTGCTATGCATAATATTAAAAAAATTAGATATTAAGGGGTATAAATAAAATCACAATAGAGTGAACTAAGACAAAGTTTATTTTCATTAAGATCTGAATATGGTAAATTAAATACAAAAATAGTTTATATTCAATTCTCTCATTAATATTGTTTCAAGGTTAAGTTATAATACTAATATTTTATTTTCTATTCTTATTTTTTAATGGCATTTAAAATTTTGATATCATGCAACCAACAATTATTTGTTTAATTTTGATTCTTTTTATTGTTCTTTTCCTATCAAATAATTGTTGCTTACAGAGCCCATCAACAGCCAACTTAGATAGTTTATTCATATAATCAACAGCTATTAAACATAATTTACAAATATTAGAAGAATCATCACAGTATTAATATTATTAAAACTACTAAATAAACTACAAAACGAATACTTACACAACTTACATATTAAATAGAACTCGAAGGTCTTGAAGTGACAATTTAGTATGTTCAACTTTGGATCCTGTTAACATTGAATTGGCGATAGATAATTTATAATCTTGAATATTTTTGACTTGTTCTTCAATAGTGTTATTTGTAATAAACTTATAAATATAAACCGGTCTTTTTTGACCAACCCTGTAAATCCTGTCTTGAGCCTGGGACTCCAATTGAGGATTCCAATGAATATCAACAAGCAAAAGGTGATTCGCTCCGACTAAATTCAACCCAACTCCACCTGCTGTTAAGGAAAGCAACAACACTCTCGTTGGATGGCTTGAATTATTAATATTTTGAACAATTTCCATTCGTTTGTCAATCTTAAGTGTTCCATCAAGTTGCTCATATTTAATACCTTCTTCTTTTAAAAATTTTGCTACTAATCTTAGAAAGCTGGTCCATTGAGAAACAATAATTACTTTTTCTTTTTTCTCATTCACAATTTCATTTATAGTTTTCAAAATCATTTCCACCTAAACAAACAGATATTATCTACTGAAATTTCAGACTATGTAATTGATGAAATCATCACAATACCTTTTTACTTTTATAATCAGATGAAAATAATGGATTCTCAGAGGAAAATTTCTTTGTAACTTCCACTTTAACAGCTGGTCTTTTCTCTTCTTGATCATTTTCTAAATCTAATTTTTCTAATTCCTCCATAAGATTCATCACTCCGTCATCTTCCTCTTCTTCAAGGTCAGCATTCTCCAACATCTAACAAAAAAAGTAATTAAAGGTGTATTCATAAAATTATTTTTTTTTATTACTTGACTGATCAATGATGGATGACAACAACATTGTCTTAAACGCAAAAGTACCATTAAAATCTCGTGTTGTTTCACTTCTTTACATCTTCTTGACATTTTTTCATATATTTTATAGTAAGGATTACCAGGTTGTACTAAAATTTAAAAAAAAAAGTTTCATCAAAAGATAAAATAAATATGCAAAATGCTATATACTTGGTTTGGTCACCGTTGGTCTTTCATTAACATTCCAACCTCTATCCTTATTACTCCTTTGACTTAAATACTGCGCAAAAATGGTTCGCGAAAAAATCAAAACTTTTTCATAAATAGCTGTTTCGTCTTCAGACAACTTCACCTCAACCACTTTCCAAATTCTCTCAGGTAGTGATTGCAACGCCCCCTTTTCTTGTAATTGAGCTTTCGTTCGTCTTAACATTAACGAAGCGATGACCGTTTGAAGTCTTTGATAACCCCCGGTGTCTTTGTTTGAAATCCACGTTTTCCAAATCCCGTAATCATCAAAAGGTGTGCACCGTAAAAACTTCATCAAACTGTACATGTCCAATTCTTTGTTATGGACTGGCGTTCCCGTTAACACCCATCGCGATCTCGCTTCTAATTGACATGCGGCCGCCGCGGTTTGAGATTTATGATTTCGTATTTGATGACCTTCATCCAAAATAACTCGTCGCCAATTTATTCGGAAAAGTGGGGTGGATTTTGATGCTTCGTTTTGACAGATTGTATAAGTTGTTATTACCATATCATATTTTGCTAAACTAAATATAATAATAATAAAGTAAATATAATAATAGTAGCCATTTACATGGGTTCATGCACTAAATCTTTGCTTAGTTGAAAAGGTTAAAATTTATGACCAACATTATTTCGATTTATCCATAAAGACTACTTTTGTCCATAAGGGTAGTATCAAGGTACTATCAAGGGTACCATCACTTGTGATTTAGGCTTTTTTGAAGTCTAAATTTCAAGATAAAAACTCCAAATTCAATATGTACTAAGCCACCCAACTTGGCATATTTTATTGCACGGTTTGCGAATAATTTGCAAAAATGTTAAAAATGACGAAATTTATGCTTTAAATCATAAAAAGAGGTTTCCGCAAATAATTTATTCTCAAAACATCGTTGTGTGGGCCCGACCAGTACTCCAATCGCCGCGGTTCTCGATCTACCCTTCCGGAATCCATACTGGAACTGTTTCAGCAAATTATTATCCTCCAAGTGACTTGTCAGTTGCTCGTGTAGAGCTATTTCGAACAACTTACCCAATACCGGTATTATTGATATGTTAAATCATAAATGATATCTCGCAATTTGGTTAAAGATATTTCTCTAAACCGGAAAAGTGGGCCAATCTGCATCTCATCCACAGAATTTACTGGAAATTTCAGCGCAAGTTGTCTTTTGTAAGTTTTTTATATAATTTGTATTCGCTAACCTTTTACTATTTAGTAGTATACTATACGATATCATGATACGATACGATATCATGATAGTATTTTTGTAAACTTTTCTATGTTTATTCAACATTTGTTTCGTAACAAGTCGCGGATGTTGCTTATACAGGGATGTTAACAATTGAAGTTTATTTCTTAAGTTTCTTATGTCCTTATTGAACAAACATACGTTATGGTTTGCACTTTTATTTTCAACTAAAAGGGTCTTTTCAGGAAAACACAAGTCGTGAGTATTCGTAAGCAATTGCATGAACTTACAGAATTTTTCATTCACGCATTGATTATTATTATTAACAAAAGAAAAATCAATGGTTTGAACACAATTATAAAACTGATACAATCCACATGAAAATGAACATTAAAATCACCTGTAAGTACTATTATGGTAAAAGTAAGAAATTGAAGAAATGAATATTTAAAGATGATGTATATATTATTGTTTCGGTTTCTTTAACAAAACCGTCTTCAGGCACCACTGCAAGAATAGAATACAAACATTTTTTATACAAATAAAAACCTATAACATAAAAGATTCTTACCGTCTAAATGTCAATAATACACATAGTTATTAATATTTTTAGGTTGTAAAGTTAAAAATTACGTAACGCCGACCTGGAAAAGAATTTTAAATACAAAAACATAATATAACACCCGCTTTTAGATCTAATAACAGCCTTGGGCAATCTTTAATTAACAACAAACATACGTTCCAATATTGCGAAAAAAGCAGTGTATACAAAATTGAATGCGGTGATTGTAACATGTTTTACATAGGTCAAGCCGGCAGAAGTCTAAAAACGAGATACAAAGAACATATCTCAAAACATAACTCTACATTTTTCAAACACATCACAGAATACAAACATAAAACTGACCTAAACACCATGAAAATTCTTGAAATACTGACTTAATCGAAGGAAATAGATACACTGTTAGAAATAATTCACGAGCACACACTGCATAATCTGAACGCGTGTGTCTAGTGCAATAAAATTTAGTATGGAAGTAGTACTAAAGTAGTGTAATTTACTCTCACATGGAGAGCGGCACAACTCTGCTGGGAGGAGAAACATCAATAGCGAGAGTATCCTCCCGTGAGCTTCGCGTACCATCGCTACACGACGTGGCATGGAGTCTATAAGTCGCTGTATTGTAGCGAGAGGGATGGCCAACCATGCCACCACAACTCACCTCCATAGCTCCTCAACGTTAGCCGAGGAAGCCGGATAACGTAGAAGTCTCCGACCAGACATGTCCCAAACATGTTCGATCGGATTCAGATACGGAAACCGAGCTAGCCATGGAAGCATTCGTATACGGTGCTCTTCCACAAAGGTCTGTACAACACGCCCGATGTGCTGTCGTACGTTGTCGTGCATGTATAGCAGACCTGGGAGCCGCCGAACATAGGGAAGCACAACGGACCGTAGCACCTCATCTACGTATCGTTAACCCGTCATGGTCTGCTATACACGAAGCAGACGTGTACGTAAACCATATGTAATCGCACGAATGCTCCCACGAACTAAAATTCGCGCATCACCGGTGCTGAATTCGAATCTTGATTCGTCGGAAAACAAAATGTCCCTCTACTCGGCAACCTACTAATGCCTAGCGTCGACCCACTCGTGACGTATGCTGCGGTGCTCGGGTGTTACTGGAATCCGCTGTAACGCACGACGCGCCACTATCGTCCACTATCTACCAAACGCCGCCGTACAGTCGCGTAGTGAGTGCGTCTTCCCCTGCCTGTGGCCAAACAGCTCCAAGTTGCCTTGAGGAGGACACACACGACGCTAAAGCGCTGAGCACAAGAGCGCAATCCTGGTGTGGTGGGGATGCGCAGGACCGTCCTGGCCGCGGCTGAAGCTACCTCAGACCATTCTCGCCATGTCCGTTGCACTGCCGATAACGACCGCTCGAGACGACGCGCAATTTCACAGAACGATACACCCTCAATGTGCATACCCACAAACATTCCTCGCTTAAGTAACGCGTTCGCCCATCCATTGCGCACAGAGTACGATAACAATGTGGTCCCTCATACCACACTAAAAACGACCGGTATTTTCCATCCACTTCGGTCTCCATAGCGATGGAATGTTCCACTTGGAAGGGCGGCTCAGTCAACAATGCCGCGACGGAACAACTCGAAACTCCCTAAATAAACTCGTCTACAGTAAACCTTTGTGCTCCGCAAATATTATGGATTTATCTTCACGCGTTCAGATTATATAGGGTATGCTCGTGAATTACTTCCAACAGTGTATATGTGAAGAATTTTACATAAAGAGTAATGAACATTTTTATCATCCAAAAATTTCAACTCACTTTACAATCCAAAAATTTTAATCTATTTTTAATAACTATGTGGGGATCACCCTGTTGGACACAACTTTCAAAATTTATGCAAAGATACTGCTGGGGAGGTTGGAAGAGGAAATGAAGAGGGGGGAATTGTTGCCGGATGGGCAGGCGGGATTCAGAAAGGGAAGAGGGCAATTGACAATACATACATACTGAAACACCTGGTAGATAGGGAGTTGAACAAGAAGGGAGAAGAGTTGCATGGATTGTTTATTGACCTGAAGACTACATTCGATAAAGTGGATAGAAAGAAGGTGTGGGAGGAAATGAGGAGGACAGGTATCACAGAACAACTAATAGAGAGGGTGATGGTGATGTACAGGGAGACGATGACCACAGTTAAAATGGGGAAGAGTTAAGCGAGGTATTCTGGACGACAAAAGGTGTCCGCTTAGTCCCACACTATTTGCAATATATACGGCGAACTTGGAAGAGAGACTTGTGAAGGGGCAAATAAGTGGGGTGGTGATAGGAGGAACAAAGGTGCACTCCTTGGCGTATGTGGACGATTTGGTGGTAGTGGTAAGAGAGGCGATGGAGATGAAGGAGATGATGATGTCCCTGGAAAGATATTTTAATGCGAAGGGGTTGAAGGTAAACGTCGAGAAAACAAAGATAATGAAGTTCTGCAAAGGAGGGAGAAGAACGAAGGAGGAATGAAGGTGACAGGGAAGAGATATAGAGCAAGTGAAAGAGTACACGTACCTGGGATATGGGTTCGCGAAAAGTAATAAGGGTGATGTGATAAGGGAACAAGGTGATGGGACAGATTTGGAGATGAGGGGAAAGAACTTTTGGGAGGGATGTGGAAAAAACAAAGGTTATGTTTGAGTAAGGAGCACAAGGATGTACGGCGCAGAAGTATGGGGATGGAAAAAACAAGGATTGCTGGAGGATATACAAACACGGTATTGGAGATAGGTACTAGGGTTGACAAGGGACACTCCAGGGTATGTAGTGAGGGAGGAGGTTAAGGTGGATGCAGTAAGGGTGGAGGCTGGGAGAAGAACAGTGAATTATGAGGAAATGATAGAAGCAAGACCGCATTGCAGGATCTTGGGAGAGTACAGAATACTATAGAAGAGTGGGATATTCACTAACTGGGATCGAAAACAGAAGAGCGGAAAGAGGTGAAATGTGGAGAGAACTGAGAGATGGGAACAGGGACACACAAAGGCAGGAAAGAAGGTCACAGATACAAGAAGGGAGATATAATGAAAGGTATGGGGAGATAGTGACAGAGGAACTGCCAAAGTATTTGTTGATGGAGGGGCATGATGAAGGGAAGAGATTGGTGGCCAGATTCCGCTGTGGCAATGAGGAGAAGGGGAATAGGTACCGGGCGGACGATATGGAGAGGATTGGGAGACGCTGTAACACATGCTGAGAGGGTGTAGTGAGCTAAGAGAGGAGGCAATGGACAGGAAGCACAACGGGGAGGATGGGGGTGAGGAGGCGAAGGTGTGGATATGGTCCGCAACCATGGCCGCCAAGAAGTCCGGATTTATCTGTTATGGATATTTGTTTTTGGGGTTATGTAAAACAAAAAGTGTACACTGAAAATTTTAATAACAATTTAGACCGTTTAAAACAAAAAATTGAAACTGTTATTAGACTTATTAGAGAAATACCATTGGACCATATTAGAAAAAAGTTATAAACAATGTCGGAAAAGGGCTGAATTATGTGTTAGTGGTATCATTAAATAAGCTTTTATTTTAATTTAGTTCAGATCGAAAATGTTTTGTTAATCTTACGATTTAAAAATGTACATTTTGCTTTTATATCCTAAATTAATAAAATTCGGCATATCGCTATAATTTAACATAACAAACATTTTATCTTAATCAACTTTTGTTGTACATTGCTCAGAAAGATCACTTTACCTGCAACGGCTAACAAACTTCTTGCCTTAACTTTGGTACTTTGAAGACATTTGACGTAAACCTTGGTTATATTTTGTTTTATGACATCCAGACTTTAATTGCAAAAGATGGAATTTGAATTCAAAAATTTATCGTCAATTATACTTTACGGGGACACGCTGTATATATACAGGATGTTTCAGGTTTTTGTAGCAGGACTTTAACAGTCGATAGATCTTTTAAAATTAACACAAAAACTTCATATAAATATAGGTCGACAAACGCTTTGTTTTGGAGATACAAAGTGTTCAAATTAAACTTTTAAATTGATTTACCAAAACATGTAAATTGCGAAAGTTTATAATCCCACGTCTTCTGAAAAACGATTCATCGTTCCACATTACATTGTTTAAAAAATCTCGATGATGCTTTAGCAATCCACTGACAAAACGTTACACGACGTTTTTCATCGCCTGGTTGCAATCCTTGCAAGGGTTGTAAATGATAAGCATGTCTATGATAGGCGATAAACACGCTCTAGAAATTCGTAAGGCATTCGAAACTCTTCCAACACTCGTAGTTGGGTCTCTGTCGAACTCATGCAAAATTCTTCTCCTAAAGTTTCTTTGCAGTCTAACATTATCATTATTACGATCTACCCGTCATTATTTAGCCCTTGTTCAACTATTTGCATATGTACTTACATAAACACAGAAGGATGCGGATGTCTTCTATTTGTATATCTTCTCCTATACTCTAGGGCTACTTCTTATGAATTTTCGTTTGCACACCCATAAACAAAATGAATATCCGCTAACTCTTGGTTAGGAAAAATAAACGGAATTTTATAAAGTTTTTATGCAGCAAACAAAAAAAAAAGACAATTTAGCACGATTATGAAAAAGAGTAATGAATTTACCACGTTAATAAATAAGAAAATTGAAGTTAACACGTTAACGAATAAGAAAAATTAATTTAACACTGATCAACAACTACTGGTGATTTGACACTTGATACAATAAACTAAAACATTAGTGAACTTACCTACCTTGTTTCAATGACAAGCATTATTATAGCTGTCTTTAAAAATTGGGCTATATCGAATAATAAAAAGCGGATTATCTTGAAAACGATCGCATTTTGATAAGAGTACTGCTTTTGCTTTAAAAAGTACCGAGAATAAGAATTCTTATTTAAAAAGCCAAAAAGTATACTGTCAGAAAAGTTATTGTTATTTCAATCCGTAAAGAATACGTTACAGAGCGCCCTCTACCGGCTATAGTAAAAGGGACTCCATCATCGTCTTTCTCATGCCAAAAAACCTGCGTATACCAAATTTGAAAAGAATCGGTTGAATTACACGTGTAATATTAAATAAAAATCAATTTAAAAAATTAATTTGAACACCCTATATGAAGTTTTTGTGTTAATTTTAAAAGATCTATCGACTGTTAAAGTCCTGCTACAAAAACCTAAAACACTCTGTATATCTGTATACTATTGTATATATTATTATATACAGGGTGCCATTATGTATAGATATTTCTTGGTAGGTATCAACTTTATAAAAAAGCATTTTATACAAAAGTTGTTAATATTTTATTTGCCATAATAAGACAGCATTCAATTGTTATTATTTCAGAAAACAAATGAGCAACAAATTGTGCAACGAATGAACAATTGAAGTTTTTTTAAATGGCAATGTACCCTTTCGTTAGGCTCATTTGATAGAGATTACTTTTCTCTTTACGATGACGTAAAATTTTAGTACCCTTATATCAGAAAATTTTTGAAACAATGTAAAAATTGTTTATTAAGAAAATTTAACCAACAACATTAATCTAGATATCCGAGATCGTCAAGTACCTCGAATTATTGGAGATGTACACTAATTCTTCGTTTGTTTTATTTTGTATGTAAATTTAATTTACCGTAATAATTCAAGGTACTTCACGATCTCGGATATCTGGATTAATGTTATTGATTAATTTTTATTAATAAACGATTTTTACATTTTTTTCAAAAATTTTCTTATGTAAGGGTACAAAAATTTTACGCCATCGTAAAGAAAAAAGTAATCTCTATCAAATGAGCTTAACGGAAGAATACATTGCCATGTAAAAATTTTTAGTATTATTCGTTACTCATTTGTTTTCTGAATTAAAAACAATTGAATGCAGTCTTATTATGGCAAATAAAATATTAAACAACTTTTGTATAAAATGTTTTTTTTTATAAAGTCGGTACCTACCAAAATATATGCTATATTCCATACATAATGGGCACCCTGTATTGTATTATATTAAGAAATGGAAAATTGTAAATTTAAAAAAAAAACAATGCTTATTATTAATAACTATGTGGTGTTTTGTTTGTTGAAATGGTATATATTTGTTACTCCTCTAAAAATGCATCGACATTTAGACGGTAAGAATCTTTTATATTATGATACGTTTTTATTTGTATGAAAAATGTTTATATTCTATTCTTCCGGTGGTGCTGAAGACGGTTTTGTTAAAGAAACCGAAACAATTGTAGCACCGATTTGAAAAATAAAATAATATACGTCATCAATGTTGATTTCTTCAATTTCTTACTTTTACCATAATAACATAAAGATGAACCTGGAGACAAATATCGCTAAGTGTCAGTACTATATTCTTATTTAGATCTAATTTCACACCAATAATCTCGATATCCCTTTCCACACACTGGGCATCAAAAGTAAGCAATTTGAATAAAGGAAACGTATTAGATAAGAAACTTGCTACACCCCACGCTCAAAAACCGACCTACACAATTGAGATACATTTGTGTAATTTTGTATTGCAAAGTTTTTGAGTTATTATTATCAATATTGGCATTATTGCTGCCGGGCTGAGGGGAGTGGTACCTCTCGTTACCGCGATCTATAAGATCTATTTGTAACTTTAGCCCTCCAAAAGTTCAGGGCAAATGCCTCTGGCGACGTAATTACACAGCATATACAGAATGGTCCGTTACTAATGGGACACAGAGCAACAGTGAATGCCTTACATTAAATTATTACGTTTTAACCCAATTTATCTTACAATTAGTCCAATTGTTAATAATAACGAAGATACAGATGGTTAAAGTTAATACTTTATTTTCGTTTTTCTTTAATAATTTCATTTTCTCTTACATTATGAACATGATCATTTTTTTGAGACGATAACTAATAATTTGGTATTGGTTTTCATCTATTTTTCTAGATGGCGCTGCATACCCTAAAAAACTCCATATACAGGTGAGTATATAAGTTCTTGAGTTTCTCACTTCAGAGTCAGTGCTCATTAATGCTAATCACGTCGAACTTGTTATCCTGCAAAAAGGAGCACATTTCATGCTGTTTATTGTGGAGTGCTTGTTACGGGTGTTTTTTATACCCGATAGAATTTCAAACTGAAAAAAATAACACAAAAAAGCGCATTCTGGAAGTCCAATTTTAGGCCGCGTCAATTGTTGCTGGTTTATCCGTATAAACCAATGCCTTCACGTGGCCCCACAGAAAATAATCGAGAGGTGTCAAATCGCACGGCCTTGGAGGCCAATTGACAGGTCCATTTCTCGAAATCAACTTATCGCCAAATTTTGATTTAAATAAGTCGCCGTATAGCTCGAAGCGCCGTCCTGTTGAAACCACATCTCGCCCGGATCAATGTCATCCATATTTCCAAACAAAAAATCGTTGGTCATGGTGCAGTAACGATCTCCATTGACCGTAACGCGAGATCCGGTTTCATTTTTGAAAAATAAGGTCCAATGATGCCACCAGCGTTCAAACCACACCAAACGGTGCATTATTCTGGATGTAATGGAGTCTGTAGGGTCTGTTGTAGATTGGTTTCACCCCATATGCGGCAATTTTGTTTATTAACAAACCCGTTAAGCCAAAAATGAGCCTCATCGCTGAACACAAATTTTGCGATAAAAAATCGGATCAGTTTCCAACTGCTCTAGATGCCGATCGGCGAAAGAACGACGCATGTGATGATCTCGTGGCTTTAATTCCTGCACCGGTTGGATCTTAAACGGGTGTAGGTCAAGATCCACACTTTCGTTTACAGCGGCGATATTCTCTTCAGTACGCACATTCATTTAACGTCTTGGTGTTATTGCATCATTTAGAGAGTATGTGGTATGAAATCTATCCACAGTTCGACGGATGACTTGCTCAGATGGACGATTATGTGCGCCATACAAATCACGAAGTCGCCTATAAGTTATGCGAATTAATGACTGATTTTCAAAGTAAATCTTGATAATTTGGTAGCGTTGTTCAAGCGTCAATCTGTTCATTATGATTTGCCAGAGTATCATAAATATCAAAAAGTGAACGCAGTATGACAGTTCGTTTGACAGTTAACTATTTCGTAAGCTCTATTTGCTTAAAAAACATCCTCTATATTACAGTGCAATACTTTCAGGTAAATAATCATCATCACCAACATTAGTTACATAATTTGTATCACTGACAATGTGAAAATACATATCATTGCATAGAATTGACTTTAGATTACAATACCTACTTAACTTATAGTTTTGACGTTTTATAATTTTGTTAATTTGTGCGAATAGTTTTCGTTTACCTATAGAATTTAAGTAAAGTCTGTATTTAGTTTTACCACCTACATTTAAAAAGGAATTGACATCAACAAAACAATCAACGTTTTTAATGGAATTTTTAAAATAATCAAACATTCTGTTATGTTCATAAACTTTTACATTTAAACTATGCTTACCATACCAATCAGGAACCGATACATAAATTAAATTACGATTGTATAAATATTTGATTTTATCATACATATCCTTTGAAATCATACTATCACTCAAAACGTCATTGGTACCAGCCATAATTATGGCATAGTTATTTTGATTATAGTTAGAAAAAAGTTTTTCAGCATCTTCTAGAACATCGCAAACTTTAGCATTAGGTTTGAAAACTGTTAGAACGTCGTAATTCTCCTGCAAAAATCCGATTATAGGCTGGCTGGCTTGTCGTCCGTGACTGTCAGCCAAAACCATCACTTTTGATCGTACGTCCATATCTTGATTCATACCATTTTTAAGCGGTGACTCACTGTTAGCTTTCGTGATTTCTACTATACAACCTGTTTCAGAGTAAGCGCCTTATTTTTTTTTGGCCACACTATGGGTGCTACTTTCAAAATATTTGGCAGTAATATGTTTTAGGACATTCTCTACACGATGGTGATATCATATTTTCAATTGGACGAATTATTTCAAAATGGCGACTGTCCACTTTTTTTTTTTAATGGAATGCCAAAAATTTTTTTTTTATTATTGAGATCCTAAAAACATTCTTTTTACGATAGTATTTTGTTTTTCTTAAAAATTCATTTCATTCTCTATCAAAAAGAAAACTAACATTTTAATCTAGTAGCAGATGAATGTTTTACACTCGAAGTTATTTTTGTCCAAATAAATTGTGTCTACTGCTACTTGATATTTGGACAAAAATAACATCGAGTGTAAAACATTCATGGGCTACTAGATTAAAATGTTAGTTTACTTTTTAATGGGAAAAGAAATGAATTTTTTAGGAAAAACGAAATACTATCGTAACAAGAATGATTTTAGGATCTCAATATTAAAAAAAAATGTTGGCATTCCATTAAAAAAAAAAAAAAAAAAAAAAAAGTTGAAAATCGCCATTTTGAAATACAATTAAAAATATGATATCACCATCATATAGAGAATGTTCTAAAACATATTACTGCCAAATATTTTGAAAGTAGTACTTATAGAGTGGCTAAAAAAATAAGGCGCTTACTCTGAAACAGGCTGTATACTTCTTTAATTTAGAACTTAGATTACTTTAAGTGAGAGAAGTTGTCGTGAGCGGTTTCAAAAGTTTAAAAAACCGTGAGTTTGCCGTGGATGACAAAGAACGTAGTGGATAATGGGCCCAAAGTGCACAAAGACACGGAATTGGAAGCATTATTAGAGGAAGATTCGTAGCAAACGCAAGAAGAACTTGTAGTTACATTAAAAGTGACTCAACCAGCAATTTGACATCGTTTAAAATCGTTGAAAATGATTTAAGAACAAGAAAATTAGATTCCATAGAGAACCTAGGGAACCCCCATTTTGCATGTGTGAAATGTTGCTTGCCAGGCATAAAAGAAAGGTTTTCTTTGCATCGTACAGTCACTGGTGATGAAAAATTGATCCACTACGGCCATGCTTCAACATTGACAACCAAACCGAATACTCATGGAAAAAAACTCATACTGTGTATTTGGTGGGATCAGCTTGTGTAGACAGTGTCGTGTATTATGAGTTGCTCAATCCGGGCGAAACCATTACTGCAGTTCAAATTATTCTTCGTGGATAGCCACAAAAGATGATGAATTCTTCCGACGTGGTATCTGAATGCAGCCCGAAAGATGGGAAAATGTAGTGGCTAATGGACAATTCTTTGAATAAAAAGTAATGTACCGTTATTTCACAATACATTTCTAATTTTTGATAGAAAACAGCGGAAACTTATTTGTACTCCTAAAAATTAATTCCCCAAAACATAATTTTTGTCTTAACTATTTTCTTCATGCATTTGTTACAATTTACAAAACAACCTTTTGCCATAAAAATTAAATAATGTTATTCCAAACAAACAACCTCTTTAATCTGTTTCTAGGAATTTCCGAAAAATTTTTGTGTTGAACAAAGACATGTCGTAATTTTTTTGTTATTAATATTGTTGTTTAATTTTCTACAAATTAGTTAAAAATTTCATCCAGGTAAAAACGGTAAACATATCTTTAAGCTTTTCAACAAAAATTTTTTATTGAAATATTAATCGCAGTACGGTCCAGTAACGTCCAAAAAATCGATGTCGAATTTGTAGTTTCTATCTCGAAATTTAGACGTCAAAAAGCCTAAACCACAAGCGATTGTACACCTGTATAATAATAGCATTCTGTAAACATTAAACATTATCCTGTTATTTGACAACTTCATTTGCTTTTGTGTTACTTTTCCATTCTGTTATAATTAAACAACTATTTGAAATATTTACTTACGTTGTTGCTCGTGTTTCCCTTTTAGGTCCATGATAACATTCAATATTAACCAATCCCCTTTTACAATGTTTTGAAACTTCTGCTTCCCATTGTTTAACTAAACTGGCTGGACAGACGATCAACGTACCCCCATGAACAAATTCTTTTTGTCTACTTTTCCACTCATTTTCATCGCGATCCGGCGCACTTTCTATCGATTTTAGCATTAACGAAATCATCGTCAATGTTTTTCCCAAACCCATATCATCCGCTAAGATACCCCCAGAAGGTTGTTGTTGTTCTCGCCACGATAACCACGCGACTGCGTGTTTTTGATGAGGCATCAATGAGATTTTCAATCCTTTCGGATCATCTGCAAGGAAGTCTTCCTTTGGACAATTGGATAATGACCCATGTAGTTGTTGGAGACGTTCCATAGTTAGAGATTTTTGAGTGTTGTATGTCGAAATTGCTATAAATGTGAAAAAAAAGACGGTTTCATTAACAAGATTTTTTTTATATTTTGTCGCTTTTTTGTATTTACCTTGTCGCCCAAAAGTTTTTGGTTGGACGACATCAGATTGAATTTTCATATCTTCCCAAGTTGCTTTATTATTTGAGGGATTTGCGTCCTGAAGTGCTGTATGAAATAATTTTATATAAGAATTTTGTTGTAATTCTTTCATCTTTTTTCGAAAAAATTAAAAAGTAACATTTAAAAAATAATGTTACAATAAATGTGAATATTTAAGGAGATATGCACAATTACCGGCAGATGTCCATATTTTCCTTTGATTTTTGTTAAACTTAGGGAAATACCTATTAAGCTTTAAGCATACATGAATATTTGTGCTAATCTGTATGCATTTTCTTTTAATTTTAATGTATTATAATGTATCTTACCTGCATCTATAACCATTTTATCAAGCCGATCTTTCGCAATTTTTAAAGAAGATTCAATACTAACAACCCTGCCGCGCATTAGTTTACCCTTATCTGGTAACTTAGACAAGTCAACGGTTCTAAACACGTTATTAACTTGGGCCAAATCCTGCTGCAATTTCGTAACTATTCGCTTCTGGTCGTCATAAACGGCTTTAGTAACAAGTACACGTCCGGGAGTAGCTTCCATTGTAGGCGGAGGCGCCGGTTTCTCAGGTTGAAAAGTTTTAGGTTTTGTTGAAATTGGCACCGGGTCTTCATCGCTTAATTCTATTACATTTGTTGATTCATCTTCTGATAGCTGAAACATTTTTAACATAAACTATTTTATTCTAACTCTACAGCTTGACAAATCTATCTTGGCCAGTAGATGCGCAGAAGAAAGAGTGCGATAGTAAATCATTGGAATGAGAGCCGAACTTGTGACATCGACGACCGCAGGTGTAGCTTGCCAAAAACTTACAATTTTAGTACATACGTCATAATACCACAACTTCTCAGAAATACGTATCAGCTGAAGTTGTAGATGATGTAGGCATGTAGAGGACCGCAGATTAATGATTAAAATTATACCAACCTGAAGCTGGTCATTATTTTGCGACACCTCGGCCGCAAGTGGCATCGCTTTATCAAGTAAAGTTGTAGATCTTGTAACTAATTAAGTCGTGGCCGCCTGCAGCCGCAATTAAGTGATTAACATTATATCAATATAACACTGATCATTATATTGTGGCACCTTGGCCGCAAATGAACTCGGCTTTATCAAAAAAAATTGTAAAATATGTACACGAATACTTTTGTTGGGCACTGTATAGCAAAGACAGATAGATTGCACTGTACAGCCAAGATAGATTTGCCAAGCGGTAACTAGAATTTAGTTACACAAAAAAATATTATAAAACTTATTAAAATTATTATTTTTACTTACCACTTCTAAGTCGTTACCAATCATAGTACTGCATAAAGATGATTTAAGGGATTTAAAATTCTCGGATATCCTTGACGAAGGTCCTTTGAAAAAATCGGGAGATGGTGGATTTGATACTTCAGTTGATACAGATTCTGAGGAATTAAAATCGACGACGGATGTACTTTGAGAAATCACTTTATCTTCGTTTGATGAACGAGTTTTACTTTCATCTAAAACTATTATATTTTCCTCTTTACTTTCTGGATTTTCGGAAGACTCTTCGCTTGAGTCCTCTGATGAATCAGATTCTGTTGCATCAGAATCAATTATAGCAATCTTTTTCTTTCTTCTGACACCAAAAAACGAACTTTGTTCCATAATTTCGGAATTTTTAGCATAACTAGTTACGTCTCGAGTTGAATTGTCTATCATATTTTCTTCGTCCTTAGTTGTTGTTTTTGGGCTTTGTTTCGTTTTATTAGTACTATCAGCAAAGTCACTTTCCTCATCAGAGGATTCATATTCTGATGCGCCAGAAATTAAACTTGTTTCCATTGTTATATTATTAGGGTGATCAGTTTTATTTTTAGACAAAGCTTCTATATTATCTTTGCTTCTTTCCTTTGATAATTCAGATCCTGATAAGATCTTAATGAAAGGGTATTTTTTCTTATTGCTAACATCACTTGAGCTCGGTTTCATAACAACACTTTCTTTGGCGGGCGTAATTTCACGATACTCCATTGAATTTCTAACCATGTGTTCATTATCATCATGATCATTACTTGAGTTTGTCGATGATGCAACGTTAGATTCATCAGATGACTCAGTTTCTGATAACATCATCGCAGATTCTTTCTTTATTCTACTAATGTGTGAGCTTTGTTCAGTTGTTTCGTTTCCTATTAAGTATTAAACAAACATACATTTTAGGATATTATTTTATCATTAATACAAAATAAAGGACTAAAATAAAAGTCTCAGCCCATTTTAAGACTTTAAACTTAAAATATAAAATGGGACCAAAGAAAATCAACACAATATGTTGTACTGCGACAATCGCCAACTCAGAAGATCAGTTGCAAAGATAACTGCTCAGGTTCTTAATTAAAATTCTTAAATACGGACATTTCGACATCTGCATTCAGCAAGCTATCGATTGCAATAAAAAACATTAAAATCAATCAAACTATTCTCTAGTTATAATCAAAACACTATACATGTGAAATCCTATCTAATTGGGGTTAACTTCGCATAGGTGACTACGAAATACTATATGGTCCATGTGTATGGATTGTAAAGTGCGGATATACAACAAAATGTTCCCGGGTTTGACAGTGGCGATGTTAATAAACACCTTAGCATGTCTAATTCCAGGAAAACTGATCCACAGTAGGCGAAGTCTCTGTTCAGCCCACAGTCCAATCCTATATTTGGCCATCGCAAATGATACACCAACTGCTGGTTCCGGTCCCACAAGCGCTTTAGCGCTGTCCACTCGTGCTAGCTCATCTGCCGCTTCATTGCCAGCAACCCCAGAGTGTCCCGGGACCCAGATCAGAGAGACTCTGTTATCACAACTCAGTGTGTTTAATGTTCTCTTACAATCATTAACCAGAGCCGACACCGTTTTCACGGCATGCAGCGCCTGGAGAGCGGCTTGACTGTCTGAGAAAATTCGTACTGTCATGTTCTTCACCTCTCTTTCAAGAAGGATTTTAGCACCCATACCAATAGCAAATACTTCCTGGAATACAGTACAGTACGTACCCAGGCTGTAGGCTTGCTTAATTCGAAGTGTCTGGCAGTATACTCCTGCTCCGACCCCTTCCGGCGTTTTTGATTCATCTGTCAACATGCAAATATCTGCCTGAACCAGAGAATTTTCATTTTCAATCCAGGACTGCCGCTCAGGCAGTACAATCTGGTATCGAGCGTTAATCACTGATAGTGATCCCGCTAAATCTAACGGCATTGATAGCACAGTATTAGTGCTTCTAATGTCTTCCGCAGCCCATTGGTAGGACATGTCGGAACAGTTTTGAGCATATTGCTTAAATCTGTAAATGGTTGTTCTAGCCATTTTCTCTATATGCAAATGCAGAGCAGATAGGCCAAGCAGAACCTCCATTGCTAGAGTTGGCGTTGTAGTTATCGCACCAGAGATTGCCAATCCAGCTACCCATTGAATTCGTGAAAGTTTATAGGTCTAACCACAGTCACATAGTCCAGTACAGTCTTTCAGGGGTAAGATCTCAATTTTTTCCATAAAGACTGCGACAAGTCCACAAGGATAGTCTAGCTTTGTGCAAAATTCCCTGCAATAATGACTTACCGCATTGAAATATGCGAAGACAGTAACAAAGTTAAAAGCATGTTATATGATTAGCAAAAATGAAGTCCCCCTTTTTAAATAAAGTATAAAGATAAACTCAGGAAAGACCAGATGAAACAGGATAGAAAAGGAAAGACCAATTCGGGATTCAGGATATTGTGAAATGGAGGAAACGACACAAGAGATTTTGACACAACTACGTCCGATAACTCTTAAAAATAACTGGTTGGGAGCCAGACCACTAGGCAGGCCACCAAAGATATTTAGAGCCAAATAGTGATTAACTGCTCAGAGGATATTTCAGAGGCAGACCTTATCAGGAACCTCATCAATGATTAATAGTTGATAAAATAGCTGTAAAACATCTCCCTAATACAGCAGAAATTAGTGATGCGACTTTTGGTATCGAGTCGACTTGAGTTAGATTTGAAAAGTATCGAATACTCGATTCTAAAGAATCAATTCAATTTTTGAGAATCGAGTCCGACTCGATTCCGATGCTTTAAAATTAATGTCAAAAAATAACTTAAAAATTAAACTCAAATTGAAGAATCGATACAGTTTGAATTCGAAATCATATGATTCCGACTCGATACGAGTACAAGACACATTTAGCCCTAGAAAAATAACTTTAGAAACTTTTTAAAATAACCCTAGAAACGAAACAGAAAATCATTGAAAAGCGTGAACAAGGTGTGAGTGTGTCTGATCGAGTTAGATCAGACACGATGTGCAGCGATTGTACGTGTGAGCTAGCACGTACAATCGCTGCACATCAACGATCCTCAAGAACAAGCATAAGATTAAAGAGGTAGATGCATCAAAGGGAGTGTTGAGTTGCGGTAACGTTTTTATTAAAACAACGAGCCGTTGATAGAAAATATATTGAAAAATATTACTGAACTACAAACTATTACGAACTATTGTAACAGAACAAAAGAGCAAGAGTTAAGCGTTCCCTTCGTGCTACCAACTTAGAAAATATTTAAATCTGTAGCTTTCAAGCGAACAAGTAGCGACATCTATTGGATAACGTATTGTAATAATACTTAACAAATATTCAACACCCCTCCTCAATACGTTGTCTCTAACTAACAAACAATAACAATAAAAAAACCGTTAAGGGAGTGAAACCAAACCTATTTTTTCGCACAACACATTAAATTGATCTTTTGATTTAACATGTTTTGTAAATACATCCGCTGCCTGTCTCTTAATGTCTATATATTGAACACAGAACTGTCCATTTTCATGCGCGTTTCTCACTAAATGGTAACAAATGTTTATATGTTTAGTACGCTTATGAAAAGCCGGGGTTTTTACTAATGCAATGGCACTTTGGTTATCACAAAGCAATTTAGGACATTCATTAAAACCAATCAGTTCATTGAATAATTTTGTCAACCACAAAATTTCCTTTACACCTTCACTAACTGCCACGTATTCGGCCTCGGTAGATGATAAAGCAACCACGTTCTGTGACGACTTGCCCATACAATTGCTCCTCCTGCATATGTGCTCACTAATCCAGTTGTTGATTTTGCTGTTTCCCAGTCTCTTTCATGATCTGCGTCACGGTATGTCATAAAAGATCCAGGATTATCTGATTGATACATGATTCTAACATTTCTTGTTCCGTTTAAGTATCTAAAAATTCGTTGAACTCGTTGCCAATCAGCTTGGGATGGTTTTGATACTGGTCTTGCAATGACACCCACGGCAAAGGCAATATCTGGTCGTGTAGCTGTAGCTAAATATTGTAAACAACCCACAGCTTCACGGTAAGGAATCCCATCATTTATTCATTTAGATTCTTCATCCTTTTCAATCGTCATTGTAGGAACTCCAACTGACTTTGAATGTTCCATTCCAAATCGCTCTAGTATTTTTCTGGTATATGTTAGCTGACTTATAAAAATGTTATCAGCCTGTTGAATTTGTATACCAAGAAATGAATTCAGTTCACCTTCTGTAATCTTGAATTCCTGCTTTAGTTGATGGATTAATCCCGTTATCTCTTCTTGATCACTCCCTGCTATTAATCCATCATCCACATATATTACTAAGAACAATCTCTGACTATTTTTATTTCTTATAAACAAACATGGATCTGCAACGCTTTAACTGGAATAAATGGGTTAATTGCTAAAAAAAGTCATCAACTTAGTTTTGTGTGTAGAAACAGAATACGCAATAAAAACTATATCATTCCATTTAAAATATCATATGTTTAATTCAGTACGTCGTTATAGAACATCCTGTATGTATAAAAATCTTTTCCATTTATAGTGTGCTAAATTTCCTACAACTTTTGTCTAAAGAAGAACTGCGTATCTTGGCTCCTTAATGCCATTCATGTACTTTGTCGCTTATGTGGGAATCCTGTATATTCGTTTTTTAAAGATTTAAAGACCTAATCAAAATTTTTGTAATCCTCACTTTCACAAAAAAAATTGAAGCAAAAATGTGATAAATATGGTTCATTTACCAACTGGTAGGGAAGATTGAAAGAACAAAAAAGGAGATTCTATTTTATTTTCATGTGTGGGTTACTACAGTTATAAAGTTGTCATGAACCACATTGATGTAAAATGTAAAGGGTTATATAGTTTGATAATAATTCATAATGGACAAATGTTAAAACTTTAGTATAGGTTAATTTTCACAATATTACTAAAGGCAAATAGTTCCTTTTATTCATTCAGTATGATTTGTGCAAATGAATATTCATATTATACATATTTTACTTCCTAGTTTACATTTGCCTTATATATCCATTAATACTAATTAAAGCTTTACACTTCATTTTGTTTCATCAAATCATATAATTCTCTTCTTGTATTTTAATGTTCATTTGTACAACCCAAACAATACACAATAAATTCCTTATAATCAGAGAAAATGTTTTAATGCCAAATACATTTAAAAAAAGCACTTACCCATACTGTTTCTGGAGCTGGAGTAATAGCCACTCATACTATCATCGATTAAACCTGCAAATACAAAAATAAATAGGTAGCAAATTAATTTATATTTAAATAACTTTTAAAAGTGAAAATGATTTTCGTATCATATAAAAACAAACTTACCAGACTCGTTTCTTGTCGAATCACCCCTCATGCTATCGTCTACAATACCTTGACATAAAAGATTTTTGTAAATGAAACGTTAATAATTTATGATAAAACGAACTTACTATCGCTTGTGTCCATGATAACAACAAAACAGTTTTGAATGAGTACACCACGAGTACAACGTCTTTTTATAAATAAAACTTTAAAATATTCTTTAAAACTATTGAAAGGACTACGAACAACATGAAAAACCGTTGACTGTTCTTGACATTCGAATCTAGGGAAATTTTTCTATTTTTAGGGAGTTTTAGAATGTTATAAATGACAAATCAACGTTAACAGGAACCTGTAAATGATAACATTGTGAAGTGCTTCTAATGAAATTTATAGCTAATAGATGGCTCTGTATTTTATGTACCAAAAATCCATAATTTAAATTCATTAAGGAAAAATTAATTATAATCATACCAGGGCAATATAATAAATTGAATAATGATGAGTGAGAAGTTAATGGCTTCATCCAACACGACCTTTTATAAGTAAAAAAAAAATGTAGATCCCTATTATTAAATTTAAAACTTGCAACATGGATAATATAAATAAAAAGATATTATTGCTATACAATAACCCCTAAAATTAATTCATCTTTGCTGGGACGCATTTTGATTTTTATGCCGCTCTTGTATATGAGAACATTGGGGTAAATATATGAAACAACCACCACATTATAATTTTATTAATATCATTTTCAAAAATGTTATAGTAGTTGCAATGTGGAATTAATGGGATCAGACAGGAAATTGATTCGAAGTTATTTTGACATGATAAAAACTAATTTGCATATAAATTACATTTATTTACATAAACGTCATCATCTAGATTATCACAGACATATGTCAGATAAATTACTAATCAATACTCTTAATATTTATTTTAATCTTTAAACCTATTGAAACAAAAAACTAAAATTTTGCTGTTAATAATCTTATAGTACAAATATAATAATTAAACAGGGATAGTGATGATAAAACCCAACTAATATTAAAATAAAATATTATCTTTTTTCATCATTTGAGGAAATTATATTCATTTTAACGTTGGGATTTCGGATAGGACGCAATATTTTTGTTTTGCCTTTGATGTTTTAAAGAAAACAATCAATTTATCATCGTTGAAACCCTAAAAAATCTATGAGTCGTTCATTTAGAGCATCCAGCCAATTATAGTACAGAGATGAATGTCTAACAGGTTGTCCTTTAGTGTTTGGCTCTATTGGCATGTATTCTTCTCCTCTTATACAAAAGTAACTCTTTATTGGCCCTCTACACATCGGACAACGATCTAATTTATCGAAACAACTTGCACATATACAAGTGTGTCTTTAAAAAAAGAAATAATCAAATTTTATTAAAAAAAATATATAAAATTAAAAAAATAATACCTGCATGGTAGTAAAGCTCTCGATAATGGAAAATATTGACACACCACGCAAAGTTGTTCACCTGAAGTATTCCACATGCCCGCTGTATCACCATTTGTAGGACAAACTAACGTTTTTCCCGGACTTCCATGAACAGGTTCAGCAACTGCCAATGGAATTTGATTATTATCTTCGTAACCAGTTGGATTTCCCGTTGCTAAATATAATTGCTAAAAATAACATTAATTAATAGTAGAAAATCTCAATAAAAGTATTTAAATAATCGGCCCACTATAAGAATTGATTAGATAAAATATTCTTTTTAATTGATTTTTAGAGATGGCTGCAAAGAAATAATTAATGATTAGAAATAATGATTAGAAATGATGATTTTATCTTAAGTTGCAATCTAAAGATGAAATTTTTCATTTAATAACTAAGTGTCAATTTATATATTTTTTTCTATTTAATAGTTTAACTAGTAAATTTCAATAGAAATACCAAAGAAACTCCATTAAGACTACTTCTTGATATTATTGCAATATTTAAACAATTTCACTATCAAAATGCATACTCCGAAATTTATAATCAAAGAAATTAAAAGTTATTATCGTAAATTAGATTTTATCAGTAAAAAGATTAATTAGATTTATAACATTCTAACAAGTAGATCACATTTTATTGAATTACAAAAGATGATTTAATAAATTAAACACTTTGAAACAGAATGACTCAATGGTATGTCGAAAAGAATAAATAAAAAACAAAACGATAAAAAACAAAATAGGGGTAGTACTAAGAACGACCAACTGAAAATCAACACTAAATGGAGGATATACCAGGTCTGCGTCAGGCTAATAATGATATACACTATGGAGGTGCCGGAAGACAAAGTGAAAAGCAAAAAAGCGATTTTGAGAGTAATCACTAAAAACACTATTTTTATCAGAGAAGAAAAAAAATTCGTGAAGAATGCAAAACGGAAGATGGATGAGTGCACGCAGGAGACTCTGGAACGAGCTCGTTTTACGAATGTAAAGGAATAGACTACCAAGGATTGCTTAAGGTTGAAGACCAGCATCACAAAAATTGCTGGCAGAATGATTATAACAAGCCTCTGTGGCTTCCACAAAAAAGAAGAAAAAGTGTAACTTTTTATACTCTAAAACATTTTTTTCAGGCATCAAAATCACAAAGAATCTAACAGTAATTCAGCAGGAACACATACACTCGGGTTCATTGTTGTTTGGAAATCGAAAAATCACATTACAATAAAATTAAGAAACTGTCATATTCAAACCATATTCTGAAGCGCTGAACACAGACGATGGAAGCACATTCGTGGCATATTTTCTTCCAAATGTTGTACATGTATTTCTCAGACAATAGATCAAGATAGTATAGAGACCATGAATAGATTTCTAACAAAAAACTTTATGCTGTAATTAGAGAGAAAAAAATATCTTAGAATCATATTATACTGTCAACTTCTGCTATAGCTCGTGATTGAGATAGTGTGTTGCAAGGCAATATCAGAAACATTTCTAATAAAGTAATGATATTAGAAAATATGCATGTTGAGAAAGAAGATCACACCTGTAATTGTCGTCTCTAAACTTGGATGAAGGATGTGTGTTTTAGGTGAGGTTAGCCGTCCGTCTGGTGGCTATATTATAAACAATTTTCTACGATCACAGAACTGAAGAGAAACAGGAAAGAGCACAGTCTGGAGTATGTATACTATTGCACGATATTGAAAAATATCCTAATTAGACAGCCCTTAGAGAAATGCTGTGAGCATAACATAGACCTACATTGCCTATTCCTTGATTTGAAGAAGGCCTTTAGCAGCATGGACACGAATAAACATTGATTCCCTGGCAAATTTGTGAGAATGAAAAATGGAAGCAGGCACGAAACAGATGGGACTTATGATAAATAAAGATAACAGGAAAATTGAAGCTAGTTTTATTATATCTTGGAATATTGCTCGTGAAAAATGCCCGTATGTTGAAGGAGAACTTATTAAAAAAACGAATGAAAAATTGCAGAAACTGATTACTCAAATTTCAACATCACGCCATACTACCGAGCGTCATATTTCTGTAATAAATAAAACTATTGAAAATAATTTGAAATATACAAGGTGAGTTTTTTTCCATGTTTAGTATGGAGATCTCGAAAACTAGCGGAGATAGAGAGACGATTAAATAGGGAAAGAATTGCAGTTTCATGAACTCAATTGAATGAGCGTTTTGTTTTTTTTTGGGTGAAATGCATGGCTAACTAGATATCTTGAAAAAACCGTTTTTTTGGTTATATCATCAGATACCTATGGCTCCGCTTTAATTGATTTTAGAAAAATGTGTAAAGAAAAAATTTGTAGGGTATTACATGTTTAACAAAGCAGTCTAACTGATTTTTTTATTTAAGCAATAATTTTTGAGTTGATACAAACTTGTAATTTTTCTAATGGAAACCATAGTTGGCCAAGACTTTATAAAGAAAGCCTTTTCTCAACGATTCTAATGATATACCACTTGATATGGATATTTTTATTAATAAATAAATTATAGTCATTTATTCTTTTAATTTGCAAACTGTTCAGGTAGTATGCTATAGAAACAATTGATAGATACGTTTGCAAACGTAAGTTTCCATGATTTTGTACCGCTAGCTTATTAAGTGGTGGTGCCCCATCGTGTTGAAGCCATTTAAGCAAATGACGTGTCTGCAGGAGCAATTTATCCAACATATTATCGAACTCGTTCTGTAGAAAGTGAAGATAACGATCTCTGTTTAAAGTATCATAAAAAATGTACGGACCAAGAATTCTTGAACAAATGACACCGCACCAAACATTAAATCCAAACTTAACTTGAGGTCTCGTCTCTTGAACATGGTGCGGATTTTTCCACATCCATAAATGTTGATTATGTCTATTAAATAGGCCGCGTTTTGTAAATTGTGTTTCATCAGTCCACAAAACTTTAATCTAAGGTATGATCAGCTTCACACATGTTAATAAACCACGTACAATATTCTACACGCTTATTGTAGTCATCTGGGGGTAGTGTTTGTGAAACTGCAATTTTATATGCATGAAATCTATGCTTTTTTAGTTCTCTTACGACAGTACGTTGTGACGTGCCTGCTTTAGATGCAACTTGTGTTGAAACCAATGCATCTTGCTGGATTCGTGCTAATACATTTACTTCTGTCTTGTATCTTTAGTTGGTTTACATTAAGAACCATACTCGCCCAAATTATCAGCCTCTTCAAAGTAGGTAGAGAAGGCTGGCGACGATCGAAATACTTTTCTGCAGCTTGTATAGCATTTTTATAGCATAAAATGTAACACTCAATGATATCACGCTTTTATTGATTAGAAAATTCATATTGATTATAATTTACAAAACCTCAATCAACGTTAATTAGAAACTAAACGAAACATACGTTTGCCTTAAGCTGTCATAACCAAACGTATCTATCAATTGTTTCCATAGCATACTACCTGAACAGTTTTCCAATTAAAAGAATAAATGGCTATAATTTATTTATTAATAAAAATATCTATGTCGAGGGATATATCATTAGAATCATTGAGAAAAGGCCTTTTGTATAAAGTCATATTAAATTTTGTGGAAATGGCTCCGTCCTGTTTTGATAATGGAGAGTATATGACTGCCGTTTTTTGCGATCTTAGCAAGGCGTTTGACTGCGTACAACATGATTTACTGTTACAAAAGTTAGGAAAATATAATTTAGAAACAGGCAGCCTTAACTTAATTAGATCATATCTCACCAACAGATCTCAAGCCGTTAAGTCTCAAGGAAAGCTTTCAGAGAGAAAGAACGTTTGTATAGGGGTTCCTCAAGGCTCGATCTTGGGGCCTCTTCTCTTTCTGATTTATATTAATGATCTGGAAAGAAATATTGATAGTGCGTCTGTGGTCATGTATGTTGACGACACTACATTGATAGCTAAAAGTAAAGATCTAGGAGTTGCGACAGAGTTGGCAGATTCGACTGCTAGGGATTGGTTTGAGTCGAATTTTCTCGCTCTCAATCGGGACAAGATGATCGCATCAATCTTTACACTAGGGCCCCTTAATGAAGAAAACCCCAATTTCGTTAAATTTCTCGAGGTTAATATCGATCCCGCGTTGACCTGTTAGCTACAAACGACTACGGTGTGTGGCAGGCTGAGTAGCAATATACAGGGTGAGTTTTTTCCATGTTTAGTATGGAGATCTCGAAAACTAGCGGAGATAGAAAGACGATTAAGTAGAGAAATAATTGCAGTTTCACATGAACTCAATTTAATGAGCTTTTTATTTTTTGGTTAAAATGCATGGCTAACTAGATATCTGGAAAAAGCCGTTTTTTTTGTTAACAAAGTTTAATACATTTGGTACATGTTTAATAAAGCAGTCTAACTGATTTTTTTATTTAAGCAATAATTTTTGAGTTATAACACAAACTTGTGATATTTCTAATGGAAACCATAGTTGGCCATGGCTACGAAAATATTCTACCCGCTTATTGTAGTCATCTGGGGGTAGTGTTTGTGAAACTGCCATTTTATATGAATGAAATCTATGCGTTTTTAGTTCTCTTACGACAGTACGTTGCGACGTGCCTGCTTCAGATGCAACTTGTGTTGAAACCGATGCATCTTGATGGATTCGTGCTAATACATTTCCTTCTGTTTAGAGGTAACAAAGGTTTTTTGTGAGGTTTGCACTTCTACTGGTTAGTAGAAAATCTTGTATTAAAATATAATACGTCTCTTTATTTACATGTTTCGCCTTTCCTAGCAGGCATCTTCAGAATAAAGAGTAAGGTACCAGTTGAAAATAAAATTTTTGAACAGCGGAAACTATTATATTGTTGAACTAATGGAAAAATTCTGTTTAAAAATCACAAATGGGCAGTTTTTGGAGATAAAACATTCCTTACAATATGTCATGGTAACGTGACAATCTGTACCTTCAACTTGTACCTTACTCTTTATTCTGAAGATGCCTGCTAGGACGGGCGAAACATGTAAATAAAGAGACGTATTATATTTAATACAAGATTTTTTACTAACCAGTGAAAGTGCAAACCTCACAAAAAACCTTTGTTACCTCTAAATTAAAAAACTGGTTAATAATGGACTACAGCATCAACTTCGACTACATTTACTTCTGTCTTGCATCCTTAGTTGGTTTACAGAAAGAACCATACTCGCCCAACTTATCAGCCTCTTAAAAGTAGGTAGAGAAGGCTGGCGACGATCAAAATACTTTTCTGCAGCTTGTATAGCATTTTTATAGCATAAAATGTAACACTCAATGATATCACGCTTTTATTGATTAGAAAATTCATATTGATTATAATTTACAAAACCTCAATCAACGTTAATTAGAAACTAAACGAAACATATGTTTGGCTTAAGCTGTGATAACCAAACGTATCTATCAATTGTTTTCATAACATACTACCTGAACAGATTGTCAATTAAAAGAATAAATGGCTATAATTTATTTATTAATAAAAATATCTATGTCAAGTGGTATATCATTAGAATCGTTGAGAAAAGCCCTTTTTTATAAAGTCATGGCCAACTATGGTTTCCATTAGAAATTTCACAAGTTTGTGTTATAACTAAAAAATTATTGCTTAAATAAAAAAAATCAGTTAGACTATCATTATTATCATATAGACAAAATATATAGATATTTTAGAATGCTAAAAATAAACTTTTTTTTAGTGTCGTCAAAGAAATTAAATTTACAGTTTCCTGTAAATTACGGTACTATAACTAAAAATTATTCTACTAAAAATTTATATAAAATTTACTTTATTTTCTAATATGTTAAACTTTTCGTAATTTTCGTAATTCATCTTAAAAAACAGTATTTTTAATTTGACACTTCAGAAAATTTTTGAATACAAACAAATGTTGCTATGTTTATTTGAAATTAAAAAAAAACATATGAGCGCCATCTATCGATAATTTATTAAGTCATTTAAAAATAATATTAAATCGTAATAAAAAATGTGAAATAATGCAATCTATTCCAACTTTTGTGTAAAACATATATAAATTAAACAGTTCAACAAATATATTTGTTTCAAATATCAGAAATATGTTTTTTTAATTTTTAGTTATAGAACCGTAATTTACAGGAAACTGTAAATTTAATTTCTTCGACGACACTAAAAGAAAAGTTTATTTTTAGTTTTATTCTAAAACAATAAGAAATAGACCTGTCAAACCCTATATTTTTGTAATCAGAAAAAAATAACGAATTTATTAAGCGAATAATCAGTGCTTGTTTCCATTTAAAAAAACGAAAATTGTTATATCTCAAAATCTAAAACCGAAAATTTTTTTTGACTACATCATGATATTCTCTGTAAAAAAGTGTCCATATAATGTCTTAGTTATAATACTCCACCTATAATAACCAAGATAATTGCACTTGTTGGTTTTACGATATTTTCAATTTTGGCCTCTAGGGGAAAAACCAAAGACGATAGCGCTTTGAGGTGGGTGTTCGGCATTAGCAGTTTCTCGAAAAACGAGATAATGACATGTAAGCTACTTTTTTTCTAACTCTTATAGTTTCCGAGTTAGCCTATCCAGACATCGAATTTGAACCACCCTGTACATACACTATTACAATAGTTTGACGAGCAACCCGAACCTAATAGTATTGAAGTTTTTCAGCTTAGAAATGTGAAGCAACAGCCTAGAAGCGATATCGTCTTTTCTATTAAATTTTAATCTGATAACTTTGCAAAATTATTTTAAATAAGGTCAAATTTTAAGGAAAATAAATGCCATAAGCACTAATTTTTGTTGAATTGACCTACTGAAACTTTGGCATATCTGTATAACTTTTATATTGCTTTTTGTACATTTTGTGTTTGAAATTCATAGAATTCGATTTTATTTTGTAGTTTTATGACTTTATAGTGAAAGTGTTTTCCATAAATATGATTTCCTGTAACTGAACGCAATTAAAGGAGGTTACTTTAGTTTACCAGCAATATATGAAAATGAATAAAAGCAATTCAACAAAGAATATTTCACCTAATTCCCTTTTAAATTTCACATAATGAACCGACTGTTGAATACCTATATTAATAAACATATATTAAATTATTACCTTCAAACAAGATAATTGTCCATTAGCTTGTTTTAAATACTGCGCTAAAATACTTGTAGGCAACGTACAAACAGAATCCTTAATATGAACGACGTTAATTAAAGCAACCTAAAATAGATTGTTCACAGAATTATTATCTTCATTTTAAAATAATTAGAGCCAAAAAATTCATACAGTTTCATCGGGATGAATATCATTTTCTTTATCATTGCGAACCAAAAATATTACTAAAGGATAATACAACCTTGGAGGTGGGCCCAAATCCATCTGTTGGGCTGGTAAACTTAAGGATATCATTTCATCTGCATGAGGATTTTTTCTAAAAATATAAATAATTAAATATTTCCTTATAAAATATTAACATTACACGAACTTAATTTCAACCCCAAATTGTTTATAACTTCCTTTTAAAAAATCTCCCGTATAAAAAGCTTCACGAAGTATCGACCAGGATTTCCAAAGGCAAACGTGAAGTTCTTGAATGCTCACACCCCAGTAAGCATATATGCAATATTTTACTTGACTTGAAACGCTGCATTTCATATCTTAAACAAAAAGCAAATAAAAATTAAAATAAATACAATTTTATTATCACAAACGGAAAATTATTTAATCGTTAAACAGTAATTATTTAAAGTGAGTGTGAAGTCATTAAACAATTATCAAATTTATCTTGTGGTCAACACCAAAATCTGAATTTTTCAACGAAATGAAAAATAAAAAAACTAGATAAAATATTATTTATATAACAAGTTACGAAACGATTTACAAGAATTGAGTTAAAACCGTGCAAAACTCTTAGAAAACCACTCGGTTGACCAATTAACCCAAATATAAGAAACGATTGGTAAAAACTACTTATTGCTCAATTGAATCGAACCGTACATTTAAGGTATTTAAAAGCCGACATTTAAAGAATGCATATTTATTTATGTATATTTTTTTTATCATCAGTCGTTGTCGCCTTACATTATTTACGTTTCTTAATCACTCTCGCCGTTCGGTATTTTAAAGTTAAAGTATAGTGCAACACAATCGTTTTGCAATAGAGGTGCCTTTTTCACGACAACGCTTTTGAATGGCGCGGTTTTATCGAGTCCTCCTCCTTTCGTTATTGCATAAGCGACAGTTGGTGTGTTTAACAACTGAGACGAGGTTTAAAAATGAAAAGAAAAGTTATTTAAAAAAATTATTGTTGCTTAATTTTTTCGGTGGATTTCTCATTATTTATTTATTTTTTTGAGATTACATTAGGACTGGTTTTTTGTTAAGAAATAGAACTTTCGACATATTGATGTATTCTTTTCTTTGAGTATATTAGAAAAGATGATAATTTTACGCATTACACGTTTACACGAATGAGTAAATAAAACTAATATTTAAATAAATTAGAACGTGGAATTTAATAAACAGTCAGTTGTCACCGTGAGATACCTTCCAATATGTTTAAATAAAATTACATTGTCCGACATTTTTTTTCCTCGCAGAGTTCTATAACAAAGTGGAGATTAAACAAAGTATTAAGGCATAAAGAAAGAACAAGATGTCTGGTATTGATAACCTCCTCCCAGAGTTGTACAAGCTCAGGGGCGAACACATAATTATTGAACTGGGCTCATTATTCTCCAAACTATAGAGAGAAGAAAAAACATCCCACCGACTATGATATGGATGCGAGACATGGATTATAACAGAATTCCCAAAAAAATTAGCTGGAAGTATTTGAAAGAAAGATACTAAAGAAAAATTTTTGATCCCATAAAGATAGAACGTAGAACTTATCCATCAGTTCAAGGAAGCCCCTATCTCAGAATTCGTCAGGTTGAAAAGACTGCAATGAATTGGTCATGTAGCACGAATGAGCCAGATACCAAGAGAGAGGCCACAAAAACGATTTGAGAAGGACGAAGTGATGGAGGACACATAAGACACATTGACTACTCACATTGACACATAAGAAGTTAAGGGACCGATAAATTTTGTATTATCCAGGTTGAAATTTAGTAAATATTACAAAATCTGGGTACCCAACGTTAACAAGAAATGGAATAAAATTGTTTTATTGTTAATTCAAAACAGAAAACCAAATCTTTCTAGGTTTTACAGTTTCGGCAATATTACCAAATTTATAAGACGCTTCAAATGTAATTTTTTTCCAAAATCGTCATATAATTCAAAAACGATACTTGAAAGCCTTGTTTTCGTCAGGACACAACATGTCGGCAGACATGTCGGTCGTCTTGTCGGTTATAACGTTTTGTTGGGACAGTAAAATGACATGTCGGTGTCGGATACAAAAATCAACCGCACATGTCGGGTCACCGTTCATTTGTCCCTACCTAAACAGTCGTTAATTTGTGTTGTGATCATATATTATGTTGGGAATCCATGTTGCAAGTCATTTCAATAAAATAAAAAGTTCTGTATGCACTTTTGAAACGTCTTTTCGCTAAAAAGCTTCTAATATACCACCTTTTGCGTTTTCAAAGTGAATTCTTTTGTGGTTTTGATAACTTTATTGCAAGACTTCCTGCCAACACCACGAAACCTGACACTACTTGTTCGACTTGATCGTCTGCCATCTTGATGCTAACTGCAGAGTTCGATTTTCAGATCGTTACCACGACATGTCGGTTGCCGACAAGTACCTACGTAAACACACGTTAATTTTGACAACTTGTCGTCCAACAAACATGTCGGGCCGGATTTGTCCTTACGAAAACGTACCCTTAGACCGAAGGTATCCTTAACAAAGTACCATTGAAATTTCACAAAGAATCAAAAAATGCAATAATATACTGGCTGTTCCATTTAAAATAACAAAGTTGATATCCATTTCCGGTAGAAGCGGAAGTCCGCCATTACTGAACCTAATTTTAAAATATTGACAATATGATTCGATTCAACTTTTATCTGAAACATTTTTTGGAAAACTCAATCATAATTCGGCTATGTACCGAGGCAACTTAGGTGGGACAGCCTGTATATTTTTTGTGAAATAGATCGCCTTACAACGCATCTTTTAGTTTTATCACATTTTTATTTTCCAAGTTAATTAATTTAATTGTTTTAAAAAATCGAGATATATTTCAACAATGATTATACAGTATTGTTACACAAAAGAAATTGAGACCTTTAGTATTATATAAATTAAAAACGATGTGTGATATTACAATTTTCACAACCAATTGTATTAAAAATTTTGAGTTTTTGCGAAGATTTCTGCTTTAATGCTGCAATATGATGAAGATTATGGTTGTGAGCAAAAGTCAATAAACAGATCATTCGAATACAAGGCAGTAAACTTTCGAGAAAGCTAGCGGAGCTTCTGCGCATTTCTGCATGAGATGTTTTAGACCAACAAATCAAGCATAACTAAGCACAGTATGAAAAGAGAGTAAAAATCGCTTTAATAACAGAAGTTGTATTTTATTACATTTCGGCTGCGTTTCCTATCAAGACATAGCTGACAATCTGATAATCGACAATTTTTTCGAATTTTGGAATTTTCGCCGATTAAATTTTAATATTTCGTATAAAATCCATTTCTTGGAATATAAGTATGAAAATGTCCCAAAGTATTAATAAAAGTGTCTTCTTTCCAATGAACCAACACGGTTTGAAAAATAACTTTTAGTTTTAGAGAAAACAATATTTGAAGTTTTGATAAAATTTTCGATGTTGCAATTTTCATCGATAACTTTCAAAATTCGCTATAAAATTCATTTCTTGAAGGATCTTTGTGGAAATATCGCCAACTATTAATTAAAGTATCCTCTTTTTAGAGTTAAGAGAAAATTCAGAAATGCACCAGAAATTATAACCATAATGGCCGGATATCCGGCCGAAGGGGATGCCGAATATCCGGTATCCGGCTTTTCGGAGAATCACTATCCGTTCCATCACTAATGAAGACCAATGTTCGAAAACGCTGCTTTAACCTTTCATCGGCATGCCTAACGTATGCAGCTGTCTAATTTTAAAGTACTTTCAACTTTTGCTTTGATTATGGCTTTTCGAAAAATCTTGCGGTTTCCATAATGAATGCTATTCACTTTCTATAGTAAAAGAACATTGTAAATGTAAAGCATTGATATCTATAAAACAGTATCGATCACATATGTACTAATCTCCTCATTTAAATGAATCTCATATTACCAATCGCTGACACATTGTAGTAGTTTTTGGGATCTTCAAAAATGTAATCAGATTCATAATTAGAAATATTTCCCAGCTATTTGCTAAGGTATATATTTCTAGTTTTATGAATGACCAATACTAAATATGGTAGAGTTAATGATGTAATTTCGCATGGTTTGATGTATGTGTATTCGCTTGGTGCCATTTTCTATATCCTACCGATTCTCAATATCAATGCTTTCACTTAAACAGCGTCTTTGATATCTTTAATTTTATTTTGATATTTTTTAGTGTTAAATAAAATTGAATGTTAACCATTTTGCAATGATTTTAATGTGGGAATATGTACAAGTAAGCAAAATTAAAGAATTTTACA
Organism: Onthophagus taurus; assembly: GCF_000648695.1. NCBI lineage: Eukaryota > Metazoa > Arthropoda > Insecta > Coleoptera > Scarabaeidae > Onthophagus > Onthophagus taurus. The sequence goes on from NW_019281061.1 coordinate 99,583, forward strand.
TAATTTTATGAAATAGAGTATACTTTAATTAATAATTGGTGATATTTCCACAAGGATCCATCAAGAAATTAGTTTTATAGCGAATTTTGAAAGTTATCGAAGCAAATTGCAACATCGGAAATTTTATCAAAACTTCAAATATTGTTTTCTCAAAAAGTAAAAGTTATTTTTCAAAACGTGTTGGTTCATTGGAAAGAGGACACTCTTATTAACACTATGGGAAATTTTCATACTCATATTCCAAGAAATAGATTTTATACGAATTTTTAAAACTTAATCGGCGAAAATTGTAAATTTCG
>NW_019281062.1:0-58490 GCF_000648695.1 Onthophagus taurus
TATTACTATAATCAAAAAGTACTTCGAATAAAACATATTTATAATTCAATTATAAACAATTTTTATTAAAACAATTTTTCAAAATATTTGCTTGCTGGCGTTATACACAACAATTATTTTATTTCCCACTGAATAGTACATATCAATTATTTTCTAAATCGAAAAATTTTTCAAATAAAAGTTATTTTGAATTTAATTTATAATAAGTTATTTTAATAAACTTTTCTAATATTATTACCAGATGGCGCTGTATACTGGTACAAAAAATAATTAATTTGAGGTTATGTTGATAACTATTACTATAATCAAAAAGTACTTCGAATAAAACATGTTTATAATTCAATTATAAACAATTTTTATTAAAACAATTTTTCAAAATATTTGCTTGCTGGCATTATACACAACAATTATTTTATTTCCCACTGAATAGTACATATCAATTATTTTCTAAATCGAAAAATTTTTCAAATAAAAGTTATTTAGAATTTAATTTATAATAAGTTATTTTAATAAACTTTTCTAATATTATTACCAGATGGCGCTGTATACTGGTACAAAAAATAATTAATTTGAGGTTATGTTGATAACTATTACTATAATTAAATAGTACTTCGAATAAAACATGTTTATAATTCAATTATAAACAAGTTTTATTAAAACAATTTTTCAAAATTTTTGCTTGGTGGCGTTATACGCTGCAATTGTTTAATTTCCCACTGAAGAGTACACAACAATTTTCGTCTATATCGAAAAATGTTTCAAATAAAAGTAATTTAGAATTTAATTTATAATAAATCATTTTAATTAACTTTTTTAATATTATTACTAGATAGTGCTGTATGCTGGTACAAAAAATAATTAATTTGAGGTTATGTCGATAATTATTATTAGTATGAAAAAGTACTTCGAATAAAACATGTTTATAATTCAATTATAAACAATTTTTATTAAAACAATTTTTCAAAATATTTGCTTGCTGGCATTATACACAACAATTATTTTATTTCCCACTGAATAGTACATATCAATTATTTTCTAAATCGAAAAATTTTTCAAATAAAAGTTATTTAGAATTTAATTTATAACAAATTATTTTAATAAACTTTTCTAATATTAGTACTAGATGGCGCTGTATACTGGTACAATGAATAATTAATTTGAGGTTATGTTGATAATTATTACTTTAATCAAAAAGCACTTCGAATAAAACATGTTTATAATTCAATTTTGAACAAGTTTTATTAAAACAATTTTTCAAAATTTTTGCTTGGTGACGCTACACACTGCTATTATTTTATTTCCCACTGAAGAGTACGCAATAATTCTTATCTAGGTATATGATAATTATCTATATCATCAATGACAACAAACTTAATTATAAAAATAAAAAACAGGAAATATTTTAAAAGAAAATATACTTAAACAAAAAAAATATACATAAAAAAAAATCTTTTACACCCCACAAAAAATATGATTTCTCGTTATTTCTTTCTTCACTATCAGGAATCGTCACTTTTAGTACAAATCAAAACGATTTCATCACTTTGTGCCTTTATATCAGCTCTAGTCGGAATTCCAAAGTCCTCCATAGTGAGTCCTTCAACCAATGCTAAAATAATAATATAATTACAATTATTCTCTTTTTAATTTAATAATTTATTACACTCAGTCGGTCCTGCGATCTCCCTCAAAACAGACGGTGTGCGTTTACTTGTCATTCGTTGTAATTGACTATCAGCTAATCCATGTGTTCTTTCATCAAGAACCACCCCAGCAGCTGCTGCCATAACAACCGCTAATTTCGGAGTTAAAATATTAATAATTTCATCGCAAACTTCTTTAATATCAATAACATCTTTAATTAAATGTTCATACATTTGTTTCATCATCTGTGGATGTCGCGCAGCTTTTATCAGAGCAACGCTTTTTTCAACGGACGGAAGTTTCGGCGTTACTTTCTTTTCTTTCGGATCGCGTACAACTTTACACATTTGTTCCATTTGTTGTAATGAAATTTTTACGTTTGTCAATACGGTTGAGACGACCTCGCGTTTTTTAATGGCTTCCTTTTTACGAAATTCCCCGTACTCCAACGATTCCAATAACGATCTTTTTTCTTCGACATAATCGGCCGTGCCATCGCAAACTGAATTCACCATTTCCGTGTAACTTAAATTGGCGTGATTTAAACGGTTCTGTAAAGTATCGCGACCTTCCAAAGTGCGATCGCATAAAGCTCTTAATCGTTGAGCTTGGCGATCTTGTTCTTTTAAGCAGTCGAAAAGTTGTAAATAATAATTTACGCTAAACGCTTCTTTGAGTTGATCTAAAGTTCTGCATAATTCAGCAACTTCCGCTTCAATATCGGTGTTGGTGTTTAAAAAGAGATCTCCTGGTAAATTAGTGTCGCTCTAAAATTAAATGTTATTAAAATAAATGTTATTTAAAATAAATATTTACGTCTCTTCTTATGTAAAATTTGATGTTCTTCGATAAACTTTCGACGACTTGTCTTGTTGATTTAACGGTTTGTTTTCTTAGTGTCATATCACATTGAACGGCTGCTTCGAGTTCTCTGAAATCTTCGCGGCGATCATCTAAATATTCGATGGCTAATTGCCCGAGCATGATGGTATCAAACATGCATTTGGCTTGTTTTCGGGCATCTTGGTTTAAACAGTACAGAATTTGGTCGAAATAAATTTGATCTTTCTTCATAACGCTAATTATTTTTTTGTAAGTTTCATTCACAACAATTGCGGCTTCTTTCTTTAGGATGGCATCTTGGACGTGGGATGTGTATTCTCTGCATAAACGCTCAACCGGAAACGAACCGGGTTGTTCGAAAGTTAATCGGTCACATAATTCGGCGTATTCAAGCTAAAAAATTTAAATTAGCAGATTGACAGATTTTGTATATTTCGGAAAAAACCGAGAATCCAAGAATCCTATTAAAAAGTTTATTAAAATAATTTGTTATAAATTAAATTCTAAATAATTTTTATTTGAAAAATTTTTCGATATAGATAAAAATTGTTGCGTACTCTTCAGTGGGAAATAAAATAATTGCGGCGTATAGCGCCACAAAGCAAAAATTTAAAAAAATTGTTTTAATAAAAATTGTTTATAATTGAATTATAAATATGTTTTATTAGAAATATTTTTTGATTAAAGTAATAATTATCAACATAACCTCAAATTAATTATTTTTTGTACCAGTATACAGCGCCATCTAATAAAAATATTAAGAAAGTTTATTACAATAATTTATTATAAATTAAATTCTAAATAACTTTTATTTGAAAAATTTTTCGATTTAGATAAGAATTGTTGCGTACTCTTCAGTGGGAAATAAAATAATTACAGTGTATAGCGCCACCAAGCAAAAATTTTGAAAAATTGTTTTAATAAAATTTGTTTATAATTAAATTACAAACATGTTTTATTCGAAGTGCTTATTGATTAAAGTAATAATTATCAACATAACCTCAAATTAATTATTTTTTGTACCAGTATACAGCGCCATCTAATAAGAATATTAAAAAAGTTTATTAAAATAATTTGTTATAAATTAAATTCTAAATAACTTTTATTTGAAAAATTTTTCGATATGGAAAAGAATTGTTGTGTACTCTTCAGTGGGAAATAAAATAATTACAGCGTATAGCGCCACCAAGCAAAAATTTTGAAAAATTGTTTTAATAAAAATTGTTTATAATTGAATTATAAACATGTTTTATTCATAATACTTTTTGATACTAATAATAATTATCGACATAACCTCAAATTAATTATTTTTTGTACCAGTATACAGCGCCATCTAGTAATAATATTAAAAAAGTTTATTAAAATAATTTATTATGAATTAAGTTCTAAATAACTTTTATTTGAAAAATTTTTCGATATAGATAAAAATTGTTGTGTACTCTTCAGTGGGAAATAAAGTAATTGCAGTGTATAACGCTACCAAGCAAAAATTTTAAAAAATTGTTTTAATAAAAATTGTTTATAATTAAATTACAAACATGTTTTATTCGAAGTGCTTATTGATTAAAGTAATAATTATCAACATAACCTCAAATTAATTATTTTTTGTACCAGTATACAGCGCCATCTAATAAGAATATTAAAAAAGTTTATTAAAATAATTTATTATGAATTAAATTCTAAATAACTTTTATTTGAAAAATTTTTCGATATGGAAAAGAATTGTTGTGTACTCTTCAGTGGGAAATAAAATAATTACAGCGTATAGCGCCACTAAGTAAAAATTTTGAAAAACTTTTTCAATAAAAATTGTTTATAATTGAATTATAAACATGTTTTATTCATAATACTTTTTGATACTAATAATAATTATCGACATAACCTCAAATTAATTATTTTTTGTACCAGTATACAGCGCCATCTAGTAATAATATTAAAAAAGTTTATTAAAATAATTTATTATGAATTAAGTTCTAAATAACTTTTATTTGAAAAATTTTTCGATATAGATAAAAATTGTTGTGTACTCTTCAGTGGGAAATAAAGTAATTGCAGTGTATAACGCTACCAAGCAAAAATTTTAAAAAATTGTTTTAATAAAAATTGTTTATAATTAAATTACAAACATGTTTTATTCGAAGTGCTTATTGATTAAAGTAATAATTATCAACATAACCTCAAATTAATTATTTTTTGTACCAGTATACAGCGCCATCTAGTACTAATATTAGAAAAGTTTATTAAAATAATTTATTATAAATTAAATTCTAAATAACTTTTATTTGAAAAATTTTTCGATATAGATAAGAATTGTTGCGTACTCTTCAGTGGGAAATAAAATAATTACAGAGTATAACGCCACCAAGCAAAAATTTTGAAAAATTGTTTTAATAAAATTTGCTTAGAATTGAATTATAAACACTTTTTATTCGAAGTGCTTTTTGATTAAAGTAATAATTATCAACATAACCTCAAATTAATTATTTTTTGTACCTGTATACAGCGCCATCTAATACTAATATTAGAAAAGTTTATTAAAATAATTTGTTATAAATTAAATTCTAAATAACTTTTATTTCAAAAATTTTTCGATATAGACAAAAATTATTGTGTACTCTTCAGTGGGAAATAAAATAATTGCAACGTATAACGCCACCAAGCAAAAATTTTGGAAAATTGTTTTAATAAAATTTGTTTAGAATTGAATTATAAACAGTTTTTATTCGAGGTGCTTTTTAATTAAAGTAATAATTATCAACATAACCTCAAATTAATTATTTTTTGTACCAGTACACAGCGCCATCTAGTACTAATATTAGAAAAGTTTATTAAAATAATTTGTTATAAATTAAATTCTAAATAACTTTTATTTGAAAATTTTTTCGATATAGATAAGAATTGTTGCGTACTCTTCAGTGGGAAATAAAATAATTACAGCGTATAACGCCACCAAGCAAAAATTTTGAAAAATTGTTTTAATAAAATTTGTTTAGGATTGAATTATAAACACTTTTTATTCGAAGTGCTTTTTGATTAAAGTAATAATTATCAACATAACCTCAAATTAATTATTTTTTGTACCAGTATACAGCGCCATCTAGTACTAATATTAGAAAAGTTTATTAAAATAATTTGTTATAAATTAAATTCTAAATAACTTTTATTTGAAAAATTTTTCGATATAGATAAGAATTGTTGCGTACTCTTCAGTGGGAAATAAAATAATTACAGCGTATAACGCCACCAAGCAAAAATTTTGAAAAATTGTTTTAATAAAATTTGTTTAGAATTGAATTATAAACACTTTTTATTCGAAGTGCTTTTTGATTAAAGTAATAATTATCAACATAACCTCAAATTAATTATTTTTTGTACCAGTATACAGCGCCATCTAGTACTAATATTAGAAAAGTTTATTAAAATAATTTGTTATAAATTAAATTCTAAATAACTTTTATTTGAAAAATTTTTCGATATAGATAAAAATTGTTGTGTACTCTTCAGTGGGAAATAAAATAATTGCAGTGTATAACGCCACCAAGCAAAAATTTTGGAAAATTGTTTTAATAAAATTTGTTTAGAATTGAATTATAAACAGGTTTTATTCGAGATGCTTTTTAATTAAAGTAATAATTATCAACATAACCTCAAATTAATTATTTTTTGTACCAGTATACAGTGCCATCTAGTAAGAACATTAAAAAAGTTTATTAAAATAATTTATTGCAAATTAAATTGTAAATAAATTTTATTTGAAAAATTTTTCGATATAGATAAAAATTGTTATGTACTATTCAGTGGGAAATAAAATAATAGCAGTGTATAGCGCCACAAAGCAAAAATTTTGAAAAATTGTTTTAATAAAACTTGTTTAGAATTGAATTATAAACATGTTTTATTCGAGGTGCTTTTTGATTAAAGTAATAATTATCAACATAACCTCAAATTAATTTTTTTTTGTACCAGTATACAGTGCCATCTAGTACTAATATTAGAAAAGTTTATTAAAATAATTTGTTATAAATTAAATTCTAAATAACTTTTATTTGAAAAATTTTTCGATATAGATAAAAATTGTTGCATACTCTTCAGTGGGAAATAAAATAAATGCAGTTTATAACGCCACCAGGCAAAAATTTTGAAAAATTGTTTTAATAAAATTTGTTTAGAATTGAATTATAAACAGTTTTTATTCGAGGTGCTTTTTGATTAAAGTAATAATTATCAACATAACCTCAAATTAATTATTTTTTGTACCAGTATACAGCGCCATCTAATAAGAATATTAAAAAAGTTTATTAAAATAATTTATTATGAATTAAATTCTAAATAACTTTTATTTGAAAAATTTTTCGATATAGATAAAAATTGTCGTGTACTCTTCAGTGGGAAATAAAATAATTGCGGCGTATAGCGCCACCAAGCAAAAATTTTAAAAAATTGTTTCAATAAAAATTGTTTATAATTGAATTATAAACATGTTTTATTCGAAATATTTTTTGATACTAATAATAATTATCAACATAACCTCAAATTAATTATTTTTTGTACCAGTATACAGTCCAATGTAGTAGTAATATTAAAAAAGTTTATTAAAATAGTTTATTATAAATTAAATTCTAAATAATTTTTATTTGAAAATTTTTTCGATATAGATAAAAATTGTTGTGTACTCTTCAGTGGGAAATAAAATAATTGCAGTGTATAGCGCCACTAAGTAAAAATTTTGAAAAATTGTTTTAATAAAAATTGTTTATAATTAAATTATAAACATGTTTTATTTGAAAAACTTTTTGATACCAATAATAATTATCAACATAACCTCAAATTAATTATTTTTTGTACCAGTATACAGCGCCATCTAGTAACAATATTAAAAAAGTTTATTAAAATAATTTATTATAAATTAAATTCTAAACAACTTTTATTTGAAAAATTTTTCGATATAGAAAAGAATTGTTGTGTACTCTTCAGTGGGAAATAAAATAATTGCAGCGTATAGCGCCACCAAGCAAAAATTTTGAAAAATTGTTTTAATAAAAACAATAAACTAAACCTGAATGTTTCTAGTTCTAGGTTAATTCTAGTTTTAGTTGTTATTGTAACTAGTCTTCTTTCTAACTAGAAAGTTTCGGATTTTTGACATTGAATCAAAACTTTACTTTTATAGTTAACGCAAAAAAACTTTACCTTGACAGTAACAAGTCGTTTAGCCTTTTGTAATTTTTCGAATTGCATCAAATCCATTTTCTTGCGACAATTAAATTTTTGTTGTTGTAAATGTTCCACGATAATATGCGGTTCTAATCGTTCGTAAGCCAATTGAATCCGTTTATCGCTTAATAAAGCATTTCTTATTATTTGTTTATCACCGTATAAAGCGTTATCTAAAAGATCACGATCGCCAGCGATTTCCTTTTTTAACGTAGCCAAAGCTCGTTTATCCCTTTTGGTAGCGACCGATTTATCGGAATTTGAAATTTTCTTATCCCTCTCTACAAAAATATTCAACGTTAAAAAAATAAAGAAATAAATCCAAAATTGAAACTCACTAAATAAATTAATCAACCCTTTGTATTGCGTTATTTTATCTTTAGTCATCCATCTCGAATCTTTCATACCATGTAATCGAACTTTTCTGATGGATAGCATATCCATCTTGAATAGTTTGCGTTAAAATCTTTATAATAAAAAAATTTTCTTTTTTTAGGGGCCCACAAAAAAGATTAAAATATTATTTTTGAGTATTTTGATAGTATTTGTCAATGTATGATGACGTAAACGAGATGTTTCTTGATTTGTTTACGTGAGTATTTTTTTTTGCTATTATTTATTAAAATCGTTTACCGTGGAAATAGAAAGTTTGTTGGAAGCGAAGCGCTGCTCGCTATATGCATAGATGAGGTCCGTTTAAACTCAAATTAGCGCGATAATCTACCGTGACCGAACGGCGGCGTTCGCGAGCGATTTATAAATATTTTATGCCTGGTAATGGGGCTCCGATTATCTAACAATAAAAAAAAAACGTTCGAGTTACGTCAAAAAAAAAGTTTTATTATTGCGAAACGAAATCAGTGGAAAGAATCATCCTATTTAAAATAAATTGTTATGAAAGTCATTTTTATTTGTGTGTTTATACAATAATATACATTTATTTATAGTGATTTTTGCAACAAATGATAATTTATTACTTGGATCTATGACACTCATGGTGATTTATATGACTCTAAAAATGTTTACAACCGATTTAAACCATTTTGACACACACCAATCAATTTTTTCTATTTCCTGGTCTTTTTGAAACATTTTCAAAAAATGTCAAAATCATTTTTTTAAGCCGTTTTGTTTTCAGTGACTATCTTATAGGTGTTTTTAATCGATTAGAACAATTTTGATTCACACCAATCAACATTATCATTATTATTACTGCCGGGCTGAGGGAAACAGACTCTCTCGTCACCGCGAGCTATTGTAGCTTAAGCCCTCCAAGGGTTTAGGGCAAATGTAGGTCCTTAATGAAGTATTGCTTCAAGGTTCCTTTATGTCCTTTATGTCATAGGTCTGATTATTGCTATTTAGGCACAGTGAGCCATTCATGGTTTCAGACCTCAGTTCCTTCCAAGGTGGCTTTTTTACTGATCTTGACTATGTGGGAGTTCCAGTTTAATTTACTTCTAGTATTGCCCCTAGGTATTTGATTTCTGTTTTGAGGTTAACTTTTTTATCAAAAGCACCATATTTCCCCATTCATCAAATTTTCACATTCTTGTATATTTCCTAATATTGATGTATCTAAGAGCAAAAGTGCAAGAGAGCAATATTGCTAAGAATAAAATTTGCCACAACTTTTGTTCTAAAAGTTTGTTTGTATTGTCTTCGGTTTTTCAAGTGATACCATAGCAACATGAAAAAGCAAGAAATTAATCAAATTTTCATATTCTCTTATATATCTCGACATAGGTGCATCTAAAAGCAAAAGTGCAAGAGAGCAATATTGTTAAGAATTAAATTTGCCATAACTTTTGTTCTAAAAGATTTTTTGTATTGTCTTTGGTTTCCCAAATAATACCATAACAACATGAAAAAGTTACAAATTCATCAAATTTTCATTTTATCTTATATTTCTCGATATAAATACATCTGAAAGCAAAAGTGCAAGAGAGCAATATTGTTAAGAATTAAATTTGTCACAACTTTTGTTCTAAAAGATTTTTTGTACTGTCTTCGGTTTCCCAAGTGATACCATTAACAACATGAAAACGCAATAAATATTCACATTTTTGTATATTTCTCAATATTCATGTATCTTAGAGCAAAAGTGTAAGAGAGTAATATTGTTAAGAATTAAATTTGCCATAACTTTTGTTCTAAAAGATTTTTTGTATTGTCTTTGGTTTCCCAAATAATACCATAACAACATGAAAAAGTTACAAATTCATCAAATTTTCATTTTATCTTATATTTCTCGATATAAATACATCTGAAAGCAAAAGTGCAAGAGAGCAATATTGTTAAGAATTAAATTTGTCACAACTTTTGTTCTAAAAGATTTTTTGTACTGTCTTCGGTTTCCCAAGTGATACCATTAACAACATGAAAACGCAATAAATATTCACATTTTTGTATATTTCTCAATATTCATGTATCTTAGAGCAAAAGTGTAAGAGAGTAATATTGTTAAGAATTAAATTTGCCATAACTTTTGTTCTAAAAGATTTTTTGTATTGTCTTTGGTTTCCCAAATAATACCATAACAACATGAAAAAGCAACAAATTTATCAAATTTTCATATTATCTTATATATCTCGACATAGGTGCATCTAAAAGCAAAAGTGCAAGAGAGCAATATTGTTAAGAATTAAATTTGCCATAACTTTTGTTCTAAAAGATTTTTTGTATTGTCTTTGGTTTCCCAAATAATACCATAACAACATGAAAAAGTTACAAATTCATCAAATTTTCATTTTATCTTATATTTCTCGATATAAATACATCTGAAAGCAAAAGTGCAAGAGAGCAATATTGTTAAGAATTAAATTTGTCACAACTTTTGTTCTAAAAGATTTTTTGTACTGTCTTCGGTTTCCCAAGTGATACCATTAACAACATGAAAACGCAATAAATATTCACATTTTTGTATATTTCTCAATATTCATGTATCTTAGAGCAAAAGTGTAAGAGAGCAATATTGTTAAGAATTAAATTTGCCATAACTTTTGTTCTAAAAGATTTTTTGTATTGTCTTTGGTTTCCCAAATAATACCATAACAACATGAAAAAGCAACAAATTTATCAAATTTTCATATTATCTTATATATCTCGACATAGGTGCATCTGAAAGCAAAAGTGCAAGAGAGCAATATTGATAAGAATAAAATGTGCCACAACTTTTGTTCTACAAGATTTTTTGTAGTGTGTTCTATTTCCCGTATGATATCATTAACAACATGAAGAAGCAGTAAATTCCTCAAATTTTCACATTTTTGTATTTTTCTCAATATTGACGTATCTAAGAGCAAAAATGCAAGAGAGCAATATTGATAAGAATAAAATTTGCCATAACTTTGTTCTAAAAAATTTTTTGTATTGTCTTCGGTTTCCCAAGTGATACCATAACAACATGAAAAAGCAACAAATTCATCAAGTTTTCATATTATCTTATATTTCTCGATAAAAATGCATCTGAAAGCAAAAGTGCAAGAGAGCAATATTCTTAAGAATAGAATCTGCTATAACTTTTGTTCTAAAAGATTTTTTGTATTGTCTTCGGTTTCCCAGGTGATACCATTAATAACATGAAAAAGCAAAAAATTCACCAAATATTCACATTTCTTTATATTTCTCAATACTGACGTATCTAAGAGCAAAAGTGCAAGAGAGCAATACTTATAAGAATAAAATTTGCCACAATTTTTGTTCTAAAAGTTTGTTTGTATTGTCTTCGGTTTTCCAAGTGATACCATAGCAACATGAAAAAGCAACAAATTCATGAAATTTTCATATTTTCTTATATATCTCGATATAGGTGCATCTGAAAGCAAAAGTACAACAGAGCAATATTCTTAAGAATAAGATTTGCTATAACTTTTGCTGTAAAAGATTTTTTATATTGTCTTCGGTTTTCCAAGTGATACCATAACAACATGAAAAGGTAAAAAAATCACCAAATATTCACATTTTTGTATATTTCTCAATATTGACGTATCTAAGAGCAAAAGTGCAAGAGAGCAATATTGATAAGAATAAAATTTGCCACAACTTTTGTTCTAAAAATTTGTTTGTATTGTGTTCGGTTTTCCAAGTGATACCAAAGCAACATGAAAAAGCAACAAATTCATCAAATTTTCATATTTTCTTATATATCTCGACATAGGTGCATCTGAAAGCAAAAGTACAAGAGAGCAATATTCTTAAGAATAAAATTTGCTATCACTTTTGTTCGAAAAGTTTTTTTATATTGTCTTTGGTTTTCCAAGTGATACCATAACAACATGAAAAGTTAAAAAATTCACCAAATATTCACATTTTTGTATATTTCTCAATATTGACGTATCTAAGAGCAAAAGTGCAAGAGAGCAATATTGATAAGAATAAAATTTGCCACAACTTTTGTTCTAAAAATTTGTTTGTATTGTCTTCGATTTTCCAAGTACTACCATAGCAACATGAAAAAGCAACAAATTCAGGAAATTTTCATATTTTCTTATATATCTCGACATAGGTGCATCTAAAAACAAAAGTACAAGAGAGCAATATTCTTCAGAATAAAATTTGCTATAACTTTTGTTCTAAAAGATTTTTTGTATTGTCTTCGGTTTATCAGGTAATACCATTAACAACATAAAAAGGAAAAAAATTCACCAAATATTCACATTTTTTTCATATTTCTCAATATTGACGTATCTAAGAGCAAAAGTGCAAGAGAGCAATATTTATAAAAATAAAATTTGCCACAACTTTTGTTCTAAAAGTTTGTTTGTATTGTCTTCGGTTTTCCAAGTGATACCATAGCAACATGAAAAAGCAACAAATTCATCAAATTTTCATATCTTCTTATATATCTCGTCATAAATGCATCTGAAAGTAAAAGTGCAAGAGAGCAATATTCTTAAGAATAAAATTTGCTATCACTTTTGTTCGAAAAGTTTTTTTATATTGTCTTCGGTTTTCCAAATGATACCATAACAATATGAAAAGGTAAAAAATTCACCAAATATTCACATTTTTGTATATTTCTCAATATTGACGTATGTAAGAGCAAAAGAGCAAGAGAGCAATATTGATAAGAATAAAATTTGCCACAACTTTTGTTGTAAAAATTTGTTTGTATTGTCTTCGGTTTTCCAAGTAATACCATAGCAACCTGAAAAAGCAACAAATTCAGGAAATTTTCGTATTTTCTTGTATATCTCGACATAGGTGCATCTGAAAGCAAAAGTACAAAAGACCAATATTGATAAGAATAAAATTTGCTACAACTTTTGTTCTAAAAGATTTTTTGTATTGTCTTCGGTTTTCCAAGTAATACCATACCAACATGAAAAAGCAACAAATTCAGTAAATTTTCATATTTTCTTGTATATCTCGACATAGGTGCATCTGAAAGCAAAAGTACAAGAGAGCAATATTGATAAGAATAAAATTTGCCACAACTTTTGTTCTAAAAGATTTTTTGTATTGTGCTCTGTTCCCCAAGTGTTACCATAGCAACACGAAAAAGTAAAATATTCATCAAATTTTTACACTTTTGTATTTTTCTCAATATTGACGTGTCTAAGAGCAAAAGTGTAAGAGAGCAATATTGTTAAGAATAAAATTTGCCACAACTTTTGTTCTAAAAGATTTTTTGTATTGTTTTCGGTTTTCCAAGTGATACCATAGCAACATGAAAAAGCAACAAATTCAGGAAATGTTCATATTTTCTTGTATATCTCGACATAGGTGCATCTGAAAGCAAAAGCATAAGAGAGCAATATTCTTAAGAATAAAATTTGCTATAACTTTTGTTCTAAAAGATTTTTTATATTGTCTTCGGTTTTCCAAGTGATACCATAACAACATGAAAAGATAAAAAATTCACCAAATATTCACATTTTTGTATATTTCTCAATATTGACGTATCTAACAGCAAAAGTGCAATAATCTAATAGCAATATTGTTAAAAATATAATTTGGTACAACTTTTGTTCCTTTTTCCCCACCTTTAGTTACTGTCTATTATTACCCCTAGGTATTTGACTTGTGTTTTAAGGTTAACTTTTTTGTCTTTCTCAAGTAATCTAAAAATATTTTCAACTGATTCAAACCATTTTGACACTTACCAATCAATTTTTTCTATTTCCTGGTGTCTTTGAAACATTTTCAAAAACTACCAAAATCATTTTTTTAAATTTTTTTTCTTCAGTAACTATCTTATAGGTGTTTTTAATCGATTACAACTATTTTAATTCACACCATTATCTAAAATTTTGGAGTCTTCTGGAAATCATTCGTTAATTCTAACAATTAAATTTGATTTATTTTCTATCACACCACTACATTGTATTCGTAATTTTCTTATGATAAAATTGATATCAAGGATTTTGATCTTTTGATCTCTTCAGTAGCAGTTTCATTCGAAATATCTTATTCGAGATAGAAGACGTCGCCTCAGAACTAATATCGGGTATGAGACGGGGAGATCCGCACAAAGTACGTTGAAAATTGGTCGCGAACGCGTCGCGGGGGGACACGTCGCCCCCTTTGGGGTGGTCCCCTGCTCATTTTGGTATGTAAATTGCTGTCGCAAGGAGCCGATATCGGTCCCAAGCCATGAATACCAATTGGGTGGCGGCGCCGGTTGCGCGTCGCGGCGCCTGATTGTTCTCCAATTGACAATTTTCTACCAATCCGACCTGCGTGCCATCGGTGCCAACACACAAAAAAAAAAGAACTCGATGTAACCAAAACCAAAAGGAGGCAAAAAACGTTTCTTTTTCTAATCTAACCAAAGCTGTTGTTAAACTTTAATAAGTCACGATGTTGAGATGTAATTAGAGATTTTCATCTCTTCGAGTATTGTTCAGAAACTGGTCGTTAAAGAAGGGAAATCGAGTGTTAGAGGTAAGAATAGGGGGGAAAGGTGTAAAGAAATCTTGAACTGGGAACAATCTTATCGCGAGAACGGTATTAAATATACCCTAATCGTTGCCCGGTATGGTAATTCTGAGATGTGAAATTACTGTTCTCGTATCGACTCCGGGTCGGGTTTCGCCCACACGAAGAGATAACGACTCCGGCATCGAGCCGGAAGACAAATCTGTGCTCAGATCAGATTCAGATAAAAGAAAGACTTGTCTTTCTCGCTCACTCTCTTTCTGATCATTTTAACCTTTTTATTTTTATAGACATAAAGATTATTTATTAAAATTTCTTAGAAAACGAATATGGTTTTTGTCCTAATTGACATGGATTAGATTTAGGGGGATTTCCACCCCCGCGTTACCAATCGAAAACACAGAGGGGTAACGGTAATTGGGGGCGTCATCTCCTCCTGCTGCGCCTGCTGCGAGAGGAGAGTCTCGCCCAACCGTTTTCTCTCTCCTCTTCACCACCCGGAGGAGTCATGTTCTTTTCGTCGCGATCGATAATCGCTTTGGCGCGACGAATTGCCGACCACGAACAAATAACAATAACTAAAGGTCGAGGGCCTCCCTTTCGACAAGAACTCTTAAGTGCGTGCACGCGATTTGCACCCGTCCCAAGTCTATTGTTTGGGGGTAACTTTCCCCCAACCTCTCGATCGCGTAAAACACCCTTTGCGCTAATGACTACTCAATGAAAACGAGAGGGAGTCAAATACACTCGAATTTTACTTCTTTGAGAGGGTGAAAAGAGCAGTTTTTGTAGTGGTCCCATTTTCTATGGGTTATTGTTTGAGTTTTGTGACTTTGAATTTGAATTCGTGTTTCTTTTCAAACCAACTCTTTTCTTGTGGTTATTTTGCGGTTGTTTCACAAATTTATTGATCGATTAAAGTCGTTATAATAATTATTGTAATACAGGGTTTTTAAGTAGTTTTACGAGCGACATCTGGAAATTTGGCCGCTATAATTAAACTAATTAGTGTTGGTCACGGAAGAGGGTTGTTTAAAACCTGTTACTTCTTTAAAAAATTAAAATACGATATTCATAAAATATGTTTACTTTCGTGTTTCAATAAATCAGTTCGTGTAAATCGTTTTTTTATAAATGGTTGGAGCGAAAATTTTTTGGGGGCGATAACGAGCGGTTCTCGCCTTCGGGTCAATTAAGGCGTCGCGGCGCTAAAATAGCGAATGTCATGCAGCCCGTCCATTAATCCGGGTTAACGTTACACTCTCACCGGACCCTTTGTTATAACTAATGAAAAGGGACACGGCGAAGAACACGCGATTGTTGGATTAAAACACCACCGCAAACCAATCAACTTTTTATTACAAAAAAATCTCAATAATCCAAATTTTTGATCAAACAATTACANAGAAAACGAATATGGTTTTTGTCCTAATTGACATGTATTAGATTTAGGGGGATTTCCACCCCCGCGTTACCAATCGAAAACACAGAGGGGTAACGGTAATTGGGGGCGTCATCTCCTCCTGCTGCGCCTGCTGCGAGAGGAGAGTCTCGCCCAACCGTTTTCTCTCTCCTCTTCACCACCCGGAGGAGTCATGTTCTTTTCGTCGCGATCGATAATCGCTTTGGCGCGACGAATTGCCGACCACGAACAAATAACAATAACTAAAGGTCGAGGGCCTCCCTTTCGACAAGAACTCTTAAGTGCGTGCACGCGATTTGCACCCGTCCCAAGTCTATTGTTTGGGGGTAACTTTCCCCCAACCTCTCGATCGCGTAAAACACCCTTTGCGCTAATGACTACTCAATGAAAACGAGAGGGAGTCAAATACACTCGAATTTTACTTCTTTGAGAGGGTGAAAAGAGCAGTTTTTGTAGTGGTCCCATTTTCTATGGGTTATTGTTTGAGTTTTGTGACTTTGAATTTGAATTCGTGTTTCTTTTCAAACCAACTCTTTTCTTGTGGTTATTTTGCGGTTGTTTCACAAATTTATTGATCGATTAAAGTCGTTATAATAATTATTGTAATACAGGGTTTTTAAGTAGTTTTACGAGCGACATCTGGAAATTTGGCCGCTATAATTAAACTAATTAGTGTTGGTCACGGAAGAGGGTTGTTTAAAACCTGTTACTTCTTTAAAAAATTAAAATACGATATTCATAAAATATGTTTACTTTCGTGTTTCAATAAATCAGTTCGTGTAAATCGTTTTTTTATAAATGGTTGGAGCGAAAATTTTTTGGGGGCGATAACGAGCGGTTCTCGCCTTCGGGTCAATTAAGGCGTCGCGGCGCTAAAATAGCGAATGTCATGCAGCCCGTCCATTAATCCGGGTTAACGTTACACTCTCACCGGACCCTTTGTTATAACTAATGAAAAGGGACACGGCGAAGAACACGCGATTGTTGGATTAAAACACCACCGCAAACCAATCAACTTTTTATTACAAAAAAATCTCAATAATACAAATTTTTGATCAAACAATTACAGCTAAACCTCGATATAACCTCGATCTGGTTAGAACGTACTTCGGATATAACGGACAAAGTATTTTTGTTCTTTTTACAATGCTTAGATTTCCGATTAATAACTTGAAAACAGCATAAATTTATTTGTATTTTTCTCGGTATTGACGCATTTAAGAGCAAAAGTGCAAGAGAACAATATTGTTAAGAATAAAATTTTACACAACTTTTGTTCTAAAACATTTTTTGTATTGTGCTCTGTTCCTCAAGTATTACCATAACAACATGAAAGAGCAAAATATTCATCAAATTTTCACATTCTTGTATTTTTCTCAATATTGACGTATCTATGAGCAAAAGTATAAGAGAGCAATATTGTTAAGAATAAAATTTGCTACAACTTTTGTTCTAACATTTTTTTTGTATCGTGCTTTGTTTCCCGAGTACTACCATTAGCTACTTGAAAAAGTAACAAATTCATAAAATATTCACATTTCTGTATTTTTCTTAATACTGATGTATTTAAGATCAAACGTGCAAGAGAACAATATTGTTAAGAATAAAATTTGCCACAACTTTTGTTCTAAAAGATTTTTTGTATTGTGCTCTATTCCCCAAGTGTTACCATAGCAACATGAAAAAGCAAAATATTTATCAAATATTCACATTTTTGTACTTTTCTCAATATTGACGTATCTATGAGCAAAAGTGTAAGAGAGCAATATTGTTAAGAATAAAATTTGCTACAACTTTTGTTCTAAAAGTTTTTTTGTATCGTGCTTTGTTTCCCGAGTACTACTATTAGCTACTTGAAAAAGTAACAAATTTATAAAATATTCACATTTCTGTATTTTTCTTAATATTGATGTATTTAAGATCAAAAGTGCAAGAGAACAATATTGTTAAGAATAAAATTTGCCACAACTTATGTTCTAAAAGATTTTTTGTATTGTGCTCTATTCCCCAAGTGTTACCATAGCAACATGAAAAAGCAAAATATTTATCAAATATTCACATTTTTGTATTTTTCTCAATATTGACGTATCTAAAAGCAAAAGTACAACAGAGCAATATTGTTAAGAATAAAATTTGCCACAACTTTTGTTCTAAAAGAACTTTTGTATTGTTTTTGGTTTCCCAAGTAATACCATAACACGAAAAAGCAATAAATTCATCAAATTTTCATATTTTCTTATATATTTCGACATAGGTGCATCTAAAAGCAAAAGTACAAGAGAGCAATATTCTTAAGAATAAAATTTGCTACAACTTTTGTTGTAAAAGTTTTTTTCTATCGTGCTTTGTTTCCCGAGTGCTACCATTAACATGGAAAAGCAACAAATTCATCAAATTTTCATATTTTCTTATATTTCTCGATATCTATATATCTGAGAACAAAAGTGCAAGAGAGCAATAATATTAAGAATAAAATTTGCTACAACTTTTGTTGTAAAAGTTCTTTTCTATTGTGCTTTGTTTCCGGAGTGCTACCATTAACATGAAAAAACAACAAATTCATCAAATTTTCATATTTTCTTATTTTTCTCGATATCTATGTATCTGAGAACAAAAGTGCAAGAGAGCAATAACGTTAAGAATAAAATTTGCTACAACTTTTGTTGTAAAAGTTTTTTTCTATCGTACTTTGTTTCCCGAATGCTATCATCAACAATTTAAAAAAGCAAAAAAATTCGTCAAATTTTCATATTTTTGTGTTTTTCTCAATATTGACGTATCCTACAGCAACAATGCAAGAGATCAGTATTATTAAGAAGAAAATTTGCTACAACTTTTATTCTAAACGTTTTTCTATATCGTGCTTTATTTCCCGAATACTACCATTAACTACTTGAAAAAGTAAGAAATTCATTAAATTTTCACATTTTTGTCTTTCTCTCAATATTCACGTATCCAAGAGCAAAAGTGCAAGAAATCAGTATTGTTTAAAATAAAATTTGCCACAACTTTTGTTCTAAAAGTTTTTTGTATTGTGCTTTGTTCCCCAATTGTTGCCATAGCAATATGAAAAAGCAAAATATTTATCAAATATTCACATTTTTGTATTTTTCTCAATATTGACGAGTCTAAGAGCAAAAGTGCAAGAGAGCAATATTGTTTAGAATAAAATTTGCCATAACTTTTGTTCTAAAAGATTTTTTGTTTTGTGCTTTGTTTCCCAAGTGTTACCATAGCAACATGAAAAAGCAAAATATTCATAAAATTGCAACATTTTTGTATTTTTCTCAATATTGACGTGTCTAAGAGCAAAAGTGCAATAGAGCAATATTGTTTAGAATAAAATTTGCCATAACTTTTGTTCTAAAAGATTTTTTGTATTGTGCTCTGTTTCCCAAGTGTTGCCATAGCAACATGAAAAAGCAAAATATTCATAAAATTTTCACATTCTTATATTTTTCTCAATATTGACGTGTCTAAGAGCAAAAGTGCAAGAGAGCAATATTGTTTAGAATAAAATTTGCCATAACTTTTGTTCTAAAAGTTTTTTTGTATTGTGCTTTGTTCCCCAAATGTTGCCATAGCAACATGAAAAAGCAAAATATTTATCAAATATTCACATTTTTGTATTTTTCTCAATATTGATGAGTCTAAGAGCAAAAGTGCAAGAGAGCAATATTGTTTAGAATAAAATTTGCCATAACTTTTGTTCTAAAAGATTTTTTGTTTTCTGCTCTGTTTTCCAAGTGTTACCATAGCAACATGAAAAAGCAACAAATTCATCAACTTCTCACATTTACGTATTTTTCTCGATATTCACGTATCTGAGAGCAAAAGTGCAAGAGGGCAATATTGTTAAGAATGAAATTTGCTACAACTTTTGTTCTAAAAGTTTGTTTATAACATGCTCCAATTCCGAAGTGGTACCTTTAACAACTAGTAAACCAACGAAATTCATCAACTTTTCACATTTACGTATTTTTTTCGATATTGACGCATCTAAAACCAAAAGTGCAAGAGGGCAATATTGTTAAGAATAAAATTTGACACAACTTTTGTTCTAAAAGTTTTTTTGTATCGTGTTTTGTTTCCCGAGTACTACCATTAACAATTCGAAAAAGTAACAAATTTTCACATTTTTGTATTTTTCCCAATATTGACGCTTCTAAGAGCAATAGTGCAAGAGAGCAATATTGTTAAGAATAAAATTTGCCACAACTTTTATTCTAAAAGTTTCCTGATATTACGAATTTTTCTAGTTGCTTTTTTAAAAAGTCACCAAATCTAGGTACTTTTCCAATACCAACCTAAATCTAGTTACTTTTTAGCCCCCCAGATTTACGTTGGTCACTTTCCCTATACTTATAACATAGGAGTTCCTGATCATGTACTCGCGTTTCATATCTACTATCGTGCTTTGTTTCCTACCAGAGAAACCGGAGAAACAGAGACGACACCTTTTTCACGGCCTGCATCGACTGGAAAAAGTCGTCGTGCTTGACTGTAGAGGAAAATCGTAGTGATGGGCATTGATATCACAATATCAGTGCTTATAGTGTCTTCGCAGCCCTTTGGGAAGACATTTTGGAGCAGTTTTGGGCATATTGCTTAAACCTGTAAATGGTAATTCAGGCCACTCTATATGCAAATGCAAAGGAGATAGGTCAAGCAGAACATGCATTGCTAGAGTTGGCGTTGTCCTGATGCATCTTGATGCAACGTTTGATGGAATATTTCGATAAATAAAAACAGAAACATTTTTTGAATTCGATAAATATCCTTTATATTATTACACGATTCAAACCAATCATATCTTATTTTTCGGAGTTAAAATGATCTCACGTACTCTAAAAAGATGTTCGAATCCATCCACCTTTTACTTATCCGCATCTTCAACGAAAACGGCAACCCAGTTAACCCACAGATGTCCATCCTCGGTTATTCTTCGTTTC
Organism: Onthophagus taurus; assembly: GCF_000648695.1. Lineage (NCBI taxonomy): Eukaryota > Metazoa > Arthropoda > Insecta > Coleoptera > Scarabaeidae > Onthophagus > Onthophagus taurus. The sequence goes on from NW_019281062.1 coordinate 20,959, forward strand.
CCCGCCTATTAATCGTCTGGTCAGCTGTGTACAATAGCGGGGCGGTCTTCGAGTTTGATCATTACGCCGCGCCTCATTACTGCTATTNCAAGAGAGCAATATTGTTAAAAATAAAATTTGCCACAACTTTTGTTCTAAAAGTTTTTTTGTATGGTGTTTTGTTTTCTGAGTGCTACCATTAACAATTTGAAAAAATAACAAATTCATCAAATTTTCACATTTTTGTTTTTTTCTCAATATTGACGCTTCTAAGAGCAATAGTGCAAGAAAGCAATATTGTTAAGAATAAAATTTGCTTCAACTTTTGTTGTAAAAGTTTTTTGATAACATGCTTCAATTCCGAAGTGGTACCATTAACAACTAGTTAACCAACGAAATTCATCAAATTTTCACATTTACGTATTTTTCTCAATATTGACGCTTCCAAAAGCAATTGTGCAAGAGAGCAATATTGTTAAGAATAAAATTTGCCACAACTTTTGTTCTAAAAGTTTTTTGTTATTACGAAATTTTCTACTTACTTTTTCAATACCAAATCTAGTTAAAAATCTAGTTACTTTTTAGCCCCCCAGATTTAGGTTGGTCACTTTCCCTATACTTATAACATTAGAGCGTGACGTCACAAGGAGTCGCTCTTGATTCGGAACTCGCGTTTCATACCTACTATCGTGCTTTGTTTCCGAACAGAGAAACTCTGTTACCACAGTCATTAATTAGAGCCGACACCTTTTTCCTTTTTGGCTGTTGAAGGAAATCGTAGTGATCCCGTCAAATCAGACGGTATTGATGTCACAATATTAGTGCTTATAGTGTCTTGCGCAGCCCATTGGTAGGATATATCGGAGCTGTTTTGGGGATATTGCTTAAACCTGTAAATGGTAGATCAGGCCACTTTCTCTATATGCAAGTACAAAGGAGATAAGCCAAGAATATGCATTGCTAGAGTTGGCGTTGTCCTTATCGCATCAGAGATTACCAATTCAGCTACTCATTGAATTCGTGAAAGTTTACTGATAACTGAGGTCTAATCGGTTAGTTGATTTGGATTGAGCTCACTTGGTACGAACTTGCGTTCCTTTCTGGTTGATTAGTTTGTGTCAGCTAAATGATGCATTGTTTAATAGAATATTTAGATAAATAAACACAGAAATATTTTTTGAATTCGACCAATCATCTCTTATTTTTCGGAGTTAAAATGATCTCACGTACTCTAAAAAGATGTTCGAATCCATCCACCTTTTACTTATCCGCATCTTCAACGAAAACGGCAACCCAGTTAACCCACAGATGTCCATCCTCGGTTATTCTTCGTTTCCCCGCCTATTAATCGTCTGGTCAGCTGTGTACAATAGCGGGGCGGTCTTCGAGTTTGATCATTACGCCGCGCCTCATTACTGCTATTACCGCGGACCCAGAAGAGGATGTAATTACGTCGCAGATCGCGATCTTGGATTAGGATTGGTCCGAGACTCGGCCGATCATTATTGATGGTACGTGCTGGTTGGAGAATATCACGACGATGAAAGAAAAGGAACAAAGTAAAGAAAAAAAAATAATGGAAATAAAAGGGAACCAGAAACCAATTACTCTCGAGTGAGTAGTATCATACCGTTTGGTTGGAGAAGAAGAAGTGAGATGGATAAAAGACAACCCACCACCGTCAATTTCCTAAATGATATTTTAATTCTCAACGTGTAATTTCGTGGACATTAAAGTCGTCGAGAGGATCTTATGTTGAAATGACATGTCATTTTGCGTTATTCAAAGCCTCGGTTTCTGGTCATTGTTTTTCGCTTAGGAACGTTTCTGGATTTAATTGTCTGGTTTTTTTTTGTTAGTTTCAAAATACACTCTATGTAGCGTCTTATTTCGTTGATAACAAATCTTCTCGATCTATTTACCTTTTCGCAGCTCGTAAATTGCACTGGAAAGGTAACCCGGCTCTTTGGGGCTTGTTATCTTGAATCGCACCTGTATTATTAGCAGGTGGAAAATTTGTTCCAAGAACTTTAACACGATCGATTTACATACAAAGTTAAAAAGTAAAAATGGATTAATATGGATTTATTTAATAAAGAAAGAAAAACTTTCGGGATATAATTTAATAGATTCAAATGTCTCCTAACGGTTCATCAAGTAAAAATAATCTAAAGTCGACACTATCGGTTCCTAACCGACCTCTAAAAACATTAATAACCACTTAGACCAGGACCGTATCGACGAAACTGGCCTGTACCTTAATTGGTCTCGTGTCGTCGAAGAGAAAAAAAATGGATCCAGTGCCAATAAAAGATAAGCTTAATGAGCAGCATTATCGTTTTGACTTTCCTATAAAGGTCCCTAGATAAAGCGTTAACACCGAAAACAGACACCGAAAATAATCAGCATTGTTGGCGACCAAATTGATAGAGCTCGAGAGTGGGGGGAAAAAGATAATCCCTTAATGGACATAATTAATATTAATAAGGGGACCGCGCCACCCACCGGAAATGAATCGGAGAATTTTATGGGACACTGTTATTTTAGTTCTTAAGAGCCGAGACTTGCCTAAAGGGCGACGATTTCTTTTCTTTACCTGACTTTGAGAAATACACTTAATGGGCGATTTCATTCAGAAAATTGTTTAGATGCGACTTTAACAGTACCTTGCGTAGTAAAAAATGGCACGTTCCCTTTTCTAATCTTCTAATAATCTTACCACCGCTAAATTACCCCATAATTTTGTTACTTCAAAGATTTTTGTTTTATAACCGCAAGATTTTTTTAAATTTATATTGAGGTGTTTGAATCCTAATAATACTTTTGCCCGCAGATGCATAGATATCGAGTGCCTAAGAGTAATAGTGCAATAGAGCAATATTGTTAAGAATACAATTTGCCATAACTTTTGTTTTAAAAGATTTTTTGTATTGTGCTCTATTCCCCAAGTGTTGCCATAACACCATGAAAAAGCAAAATATTCATCAAATTTTCACATTTTTGTATTTTGCTCAATATTGACGTATCTAAGAGCAAAAGTGCAAGAGAGCAATATTGTTAAGAATAAAATTTGCCACAACTTTTGTTCTAAAAGATTTTTTGTATTGTGCTCTGTTCCCCAAGTGTTACCATAACACCATGAAAAAGCAAAATATTCATCAAATTTTCACATTTTTGTATTTTTCTCAATATTGACGTATCTAAGAGCAAAAGTGCAAGAGAGCAATATTGTTAAGAATAAAATTTGCTACAACTTTCTTTTTAAACGATTTTTTGTATTGTACTCTGTTTCCCAAGTGATACCATAACAACATGAAATAGCAACAAATTGATCAAATTTTCACATTTTCGTATTTTTCTCGATATCTGCTCATCTGAGAACAAAAGTACAAGAGAGCAATATTGTTAAGAATAAAATTTGCTACAACTTTCTTTCTAAAAGATTTTTTATATTGTACTCTGTTTCTCAGGTGATACCATAACAACATTAAAGAGCAACAAATTGATCAAATTTTCACATTTTCGTATATTTCTCGATATCTACTCATCTGAGAACAAAAGCACAAGAGAGCTATATTGTTAAGAATAAAATTTGCTACAAGTTTCTTTCTAAAAGATTTCTTGTATTGTACTCTGTTTCCCAAGTGATACCATAATAACATGAAAGTGCAACAAATTGATCAAATTTTCATATTTTTATGTTTTGTTGAATATTGACGTATCTAAGAGCAAAAATCCAAGAGAGCAATATTGTTAATAATAAAATTTGCTACAAGTTTCTTTCTAAAAGATTTTTTGTATCGTACTCTGTTTTCCAAGTGATACCATAACAACATGAAAGAACAACAAATTGATCAAATTTTCGTATTTTTCTCGATATCTGCTCATCTGAGAATAAAAGTACAAGAGAGCAATATTGTTAAGAATAAAATTTGCTACAACTTTCTTTTTAAACGATTTTTTGTATTGTACTCTGTTTCCCAAGTGATACCATAACAACATGAAAGAGCAACAAATTGATCAAATTTTCACATTTTCGTATTTTTCTCGATATATCTTCATTTGAGAACAAAAGTACAAGAAAGCAATATTGTTAAGAATAAAATTTGCTACAACTTTTTTTCTAAAAGATTTTTTGTATCGTACTCTGTTTCCCAAGTGATACCATAACAACATGAAAGAGCAACAAATTGATCAAATTTTCTCATTTTCGTTTTTTTCTCGATATCTACTTATCTGAGAACAAAAGTATAAGAGAGCAATATTGTTAAGAATAAAATTTGCTACAACTTTCTTTCTAAAAGATTTTTTGTATCGTACTCTGTTTCCCAAGTGATACCATAACAACATGAAAGAGCAACAAATTGATCAAATTTTCTCNCTGTTCCCCAAGTGTTACCATAACACCATGAAAAAGCAAAATATTCATCAAATTTTCACATTTTTGTATTTTTCTCAATATTGACGTATCTAAGAGCAAAAGTGCAAGAGAGCAATATTGTTAAGAATAAAATTTGCCATAACTTTTGTTCTAAAAGATTTTTTGTATTGTACTCTGTTCCCCAAGTGTTACCATAGCAACATGAAAAAGCAAAATATTTATCAAATATTCACATTTTTGTATTTTTCTCAATATTGACGTGTCTAAGAGCAAAAGTGCAAGAGAGCAATATTGTTAAGAATAAAATTTGCCACAACTTTTGTTCTAAAAGATTTTTTGTATTGTGTTCTGTTTCTCAAGTGATACCATTAACAACATGAAAAGAAACAAATTCATGAAATTTTCACATTTTTGTATTTTTCTCAATATTGACGTGTCTAAGAGCAAAAGTGCAAGAGTGCAATATTGTTAAGAATAAAATTTGCCACAACTTTTGTTCCAAAAGATTTTTTGTATTGTACTCTGTTTCCCAAGTGCTACCATAGCAACATGGGAAAGCAAAATATTTATCAAATATTCACATTTTTGTATTTTTCTCAATATTGACGTGTCTACGAACAAAAGTGCAAGAGAGCAATATTGTTAAGAATAAAATTTGCCATAACTTTTGTTCCAAAAGATTTTTTGTATTGTGTTCTGTTTCTCGAGTGATACCATTAACGACATGAAAAAGCAAAATATTCATCAAATTTTCACATTTTTGTATTTTTCTTAATATTAACGTATCTAAGAGCAAAAGTGAAAGAGAGCAATATTGTTAAGAATAAAATTTGCCACAACTTTTGTTCTAAAAGATTTTTTGTATTGTACTTTGTTTCCCAAGTAATACTATAACAACATGAAAAAGTAACAAATTCATCAAATTTTCACATTTTTGTATTTTTCTCAATATTGATGTATCTAAGAGCAAAAGTGCAAGAAAGCAATATTGTTAAGAATAAAATTTGCCACAACTTTTGTTCTAAAAGATTTTTTGTATTGTGCTTTGTTTCCCAAGTGATACCATAACAACATGAGAAAGCAACAAATTCATCAAATTTTCGTATTTTTCTCGATATTTACGCATCTGAGCACAAAAGTACAAGAGAGCAATATTGTTAAGAATAAAATTTGCTACAACTTTCTTTCTAAAAGATTTTTTGTATCGTACTGTGTTTCCCAAGTGATACCATAACAACATGAAAAAGCAACAAATTCACCAAATTTTCATATTATTTTATTTCATATTTAAACTTTAAAGTGAACACTTCAATATTATATATATTTTGTAAATTTTGCTATAACAATTTTTTAATTTTTAATTAATGCTTTTCACACCTGCTTCTTAAAACCTTTTTTCTTTCGTTAATTGTTTGCGACAGGTTAATATTTGAAAGAAAAAGGTACAACGAATCAACAAAACCCAATGGGGGCCTTTACTACACCATGATCGATTGGGTCTTCGTATCGGAACAAGCATTTTGTAGTTGGAACCTGCGCTGTTTTGCACTCAATTAGGGGGCATCGCTTATCTAACGGCCTAAACTGCCCACGTCTTCAACTCACTATCTTATCTTACCTTTCGAAGACGACCCTTTTCTTCGGGCGAAGATTTATCTGGACGCGCAAATCACGTAGGAGGTCTCGACACATAAAATTCGAATACATTAAAAGGCCGTTTAACTTCGATTCGGATTCACAATAAAAAGGATATATTCAAATCAAAATTGGTGATTTTTTTGAATCGAATTTGAATTCGAATCAAATTGATGGTGTAGATTGAATCTTGTTTTTTTTTGTGTTGGTTATAAAAAGGTTTCGGGTATCAACCAGTTGGCACGTTTCAAATAAGAGAGTATCTTTTCGCCCTTTCCATTATTCAGGGGCCACTTTGATACGCGAGCGGATTTAAATTTTATTTAAATTTGCCCCGTGCCCAATCGCAGCGTCATATGTCGTCGATTTCGTCCACAGATAAGACGTTCGACAACCCTTGGGGTACTCCGGTTGTTTGCTATTCATGAAAGGGGACTTCGTGTTTCTGGTAAACATATCCGGTTACTTCAATCCATCCCAATTTCTTTCATTTCATCCCTTTAATTTATTTTTTTTTTGATTTTTTGAATTAAACAAAAATAGATTTTAGGTTTTTTCAAGAGAAATGTGTATACATTCGGTCTTGTGATAAAAGATTCAAAGCGTTCGTCCCGCAGGATTCTCTTTACGCCATTCGAGCGGGAAGAGGGAGAAATCGCCCCGATTTTCGATCGGGGGCACTGATAGAGCTTTTAGTGGACGAACAAATCGCTTTGACATTATTCATGCGAACAAATTGCGTTTTGCTCGTCCACTTTTTCGAAATAAAAAAATTATCCGAAAATTCTTCCCTTATTTAAGATTTATACAAGATTAATTAAGGTGGCAATTCTTTTTCCTGCTAGAAACCGCAAAGTTAATTGACGTAACTCGGACATTCGGGGTTGAAACAGGGGCGTACTCAGAAGTCCGAGTTGATGAATGTCCGGTGCTGAAATAAAGGGCAAAGAGAAAAGGGGTGGACCAAGTCTCGGTCGTTAGCTTAAGTAATGGGGGAGGATTCTTTTTCGTAAAACCAAAATCAACCCGCAACTCTTCCATCCCCCTTATAACACAGGAAACAATACGGACTCGTATCCATCTTCCGGTTGTTATACGCGGGGATATTCTTTGTTTTCTTTGATATGGGTAACAAAAGGGATAGCATTCGTTTTGTTCTTTGCGATGAAAACGCGTAATGTTAAAAAAAATCTTTTTTATGGAATTAAGATGTGCTACAGTTAAAGAATTAACTAAATGGATCGTGAATAGACGATGAAAACATCGGGTAGAAACCAAAGAAAAGCGAAAACACCCCATTCAGTACAAATCGCCAATAAAACTTCGGCTCTCTCTATTATAACGCTTTTATTAGGTACGGTTCCACTGGGAAATCTACCAGGGTCGGACTAAATTTAAATCAAAAGATAAAGAGAAAAAAAAAGAGAATTTATTATCTATTTAGATTAACAAAAATATAACTAACACTAGATCTAGAACTAACACTAGACCTAGAACTAAAAATATTCGGGTTTCTCGATATCTATGCATCTGAGAGCAAAAGTGCAAGAGAGCAATATTGTTAACAATAAAATTTGCCACAACTTTTGTCCCAAAAGATTTTTTGTATTATGCATTGTTTGCCGAGTGATATCATTAACAACATGAAGAAGCAATAAATTCGTCAATTTTTCACATATTTGTATTTTTCTCAATATTGACGTATCTAAGAGCAAAAATGCAAGAGAGCAATATTGATAAGAATAAAATTAGCCATAACTTTTGTTTTAAAAGATTTTTTGTATTGTCTTTGGTTTCCCAAGTGATACCATAACAACATAAAAAAGCAACAAATTCATCAAATTTTCACATTTTTGTATTTTTCTCAATATTGACGTATCTTAGAGCAAAAGTGCAACAGAGCAATATTGATAAGAATAAAATTTGCCACAACTTTTGTCCCAAAAGATATTTTGTTTTATACATTGTTTGCCGAGTGATATCATTAACAACATGAAGAAGCAATAAATTCGTCAAATTTTCACATTTTTATATTTTTCTCAATATTGACGTATCTAAGAGCAAAAATGCAAGAGAACAATATTGATAAGAATAAAATTTGCCATAACTTTTGTTCCAAAAGATTTTTTGTATTGTGTTCTGTTTCTCGAGTGATACCATTAACAACATGAAAAAGCAAAATATTCATAAAATTTTCACATTTTTGTATTTTTCTCAATATTGACGTATCTAAGAGCAAAAGTGCAAAAGAGCAATATTGATAAGAATAAAAATCTAAAGTCTTTGGTTTCCCAAATAATACCATAACAACATGAAAAAGCTACAAATTCATCTAATTTTCAAATTTTCTTATATATCTCGACATAGGTGCATCTAAAAGCAAAAGTGCAAGAGAGCAATATTGTTAAGAATTAAATTTGCCACAACTTTTGTTCTAAACAATTTTTTGTATTGTCTTCGGTTTCCCAAGTGATACCATTAACAACATGAAATAGCAACAAATTCAATAAATTTTCAGATTTTTGTATTTTCCTCAATATTGACGCATCTAAGAGCAAAAGTGCAAGAGAGTAATATTAATAAGAATAAAATTTGCCACAACTTTTGTTGTATAAAATTTTTTGTATTGTCTTCTGTTTCCAAAGTGATACCATTAACAACATGAAAACGCAACAAATATTAACATTTTTGTATATTTCTCAATATTGACGTGTCTAAGAGCAAAAGTGCAAGAGAGTAATATTAATAAGAATAAAATTTACCACAACTTTTGTTTAAAAAGATTTTTTGTATTGTCTTTGGTTTTCCANAACAAATCGCTTTGACATTATTCATGCGAACAAATTGCGTTTTGCTCGTCCACTTTTTCGAAATAAAAAAATTATCCGAAAATTCTTCCCTTATTTAAGATTTATACAAGATTAATTAAGGTGGCAATTCTTTTTCCTGCTAGAAACCGCAAAGTTAATTGACGTAACTCGGACATTCGGGGTTGAAACAGGGGCGTACTCAGAAGTCCGAGTTGATGAATGTCCGGTGCTGAAATAAAGGGCAAAGAGAAAAGGGGTGGACCAAGTCTCGGTCGTTAGCTTAAGTAATGGGGGAGGATTCTTTTTCGTAAAACCAAAATCAACCCGCAACTCTTCCATCCCCCTTATAACACAGGAAACAATACGGACTCGTATCCATCTTCCGGTTGTTATACGCGGGGATATTCTTTGTTTTCTTTGATATGGGTAACAAAAGGGATAGCATTCGTTTTGTTCTTTGCGATGAAAACGCGTAATGTTAAAAAAAATCTTTTTTATGGAATTAAGATGTGCTACAGTTAAAGAATTAACTAAATGGATCGTGAATAGACGATGAAAACATCGGGTAGAAACCAAAGAAAAGCGAAAACACCCCATTCAGTACAAATCGCCAATAAAACTTCGGCTCTCTCTATTATAACGCTTTTATTAGGTACGGTTCCACTGGGAAATCTACCAGGGTCGGACTAAATTTAAATCAAAAGATAAAGAGAAAAAAAAGACAATTTATTATCTATTTAGATTAATAAAAATATACAAAACCAGAACTAACACTAGATCTAGAACTAACACTAGAGGTAGAACTAGAAATATTCGAGTTTCTCGATATCTATGCATCTGAGAGCAAAAGTGCAAGAGAGCAATATTGTTAAGAATAAAATTTGGCACAACTTTTGCTCTAAAAGATTTTTTGTATTGTCCTCGGTTTCCCAAGTGATACCATTAAAACATGAAATAGCAACAAATTCATTAAATTTTCACATTTTTGCATTTTTCTCAATATTGACGTATCTAAGAGCAAAAGTGCAAGAAAGCAATATTGATAAGAATAAAAATCTAAAGTCTTTGGTTTTCCAAATAATACCATAACAACATGAAAAAGCTACAAATTCATCTAATTTTCATATTTTCTTATATATCTCGACATGGGTGCATTTGAAAGCAAAAGTACAAGAGAGCAATATTGTTAAGAATAAAATTTGCCATAACTTTTATTCTAACACATTTTACGTATTGTACTCTGCTTCCCAAGTGATATCATTAACAACATGAAAAAGCAACAAATATTCTCATTTTTGTATTTTTCTCAATATTGACGTGTCTAGGAGCAAAAGTACAAGAGAGCAATATTATTAACAATAAAATTTACCACAACTTTTATTCCAAAAGATTTTTTGTATTGTCTTTGGTTTCCCAAATGATACCATAACAACATGAAAAAGCAACAAATTCATAAAATATTCACATATTTGTATATTTCTCAATATTGACGTATCTAAGAGCAAAAGTGCAAGAAAGCAATATTGATAAGAATAAAATTTGCTACAACTTTTGTTCTAAAATATTTTTTGTATTATCTTCGGTTTCCCAAATAATACCATAACAACATGAAAAGCAACAAATTCATCAAATTTTCATATTTTCTTATATATCTCGACATGGGTGCATTTGAAAGCAAAAGTACAAGAGAGCAATATTGTTAAGAATAAAATTTGCCATAACTTTTGTTCTAATAGATTTGATGTATTCTGTTCTGCTTCCCAAGTGATATCACTAACAACATGAAAAAGCAACAAATATTCACATTTTTGTATATTTCTCAATATTGACGCATCTAAGAGCAAAAGTGCAAGAGAGCAATATTGTTAAGAATTAAATTTGCCACAACTTTTGTTCTAAACAATTTTTTGTATTGTCTTCGGTTTCCCAAGTGATACCATTAACAACATGAAATAGCAACAAATTCAATAAATTTTCAGATTTTTGTATTTTCCTCAATATTGACGCATCTAAGAGCAAAAGTGCAAGAGAGTAATATTAATAAGAATAAAATTTGCCACAACTTTTGTTGTATAAAATTTTTTGTATTGTCTTCTGTTTCCAAAGTGATACCATTAACAACATGAAAACGCAACAAATATTAACATTTTTGTATATTTCTCAATATTGACGTGTCTAAGAGCAAAAGTGCAAGAGAGTAATATTAATAAGAATAAAATTTACCACAACTTTTGTTTAAAAAGATTTTTTGTATTGTCTTTGGTTTCCCAAATAATACCATAACAACATGAAAAAGCTACAAATTCATCTAATTTTCAAATTTTCTTATATATCTCGACATAGGTGCATCTGAAAGCAAAAGTGCAAGAGAGCAATATTGTTAAGAATTAAATTTGCCACAACTTTTGTTCTAAAAAATGTTTTGTATTGTCTTCGGTTTCCCAAGTGATACCATTAACAACATGAAAAACAACAAATTCATCTAATTTTCATATTTTCTTATATATCTCGACATAGGTGCATCTAAAAGCAAAAGTGCAAGAGAGCAACATTGTTAAGGATTAAATTTGTCACAACTTTTGTTCTAAAAGATTTTTTGTATTGTCTTCGGTTTCCCAAGTGATACCATTAACAACATGAAAACGCAACAAATATTCACATTTTTGTATATTTCTCAATATTCATGTATCTTAGAGCAAAAGTGTAAGAGAGTAATATTGTTAAGAATTAAATTTGCCATAACTTTTGTTCTAAAAGATTTTTTGTACTGTCTTCGGTTTCCCAAGTGATACCACTAACAACATGAAAAAGCTACAAATTCATCTAATTTTCATATTTTCTTATATATCTCGACATAGGTGCATCTAAAAGCAAAAGTGCAAGAGAGCAATATTGATAAGAATAAAATTTGCCACATCTTTTGTTCTAAAAGATTTTTCGTATTGTCTTCGGTTTCCCAAGTGATACCATTAACAACATAAATATGCAACAAATTCATCAAATTTTCATATTTTCTTATATATCTCGACATGGGTGCATTTGAAAGCAAAAGTACAAGAGAGCAATATTGTTAAGAATAAACTTTGCCATAACTTTTGTTCTAATAGATTTGATGTATTCTGTTCTGCTTCCCAAGTGATATCACTAACAACATGAAAAAGCAACAAATATTCACATTTTTGTATATTTCTCAATATTGACGCATCTAAGAGCAAAAGTGCAAGAGAGTAATATTGATAAGAATAAAATTTGCTACATCTTTTGTTCTAAAAGATTTTTTGTATTGTCTTTGGTTTCCCAAGTAATACCATAACAACATGAAAAAACAAGAAATTCATCAAAACTTCATATTTTCTTATATATCTCGACATAGGTGCATCTGAAAGCAAAAGTGCAAAAGAGCAATATTGATAAGAATAAAATTTGCCACATCTTTTGTTCTGAAAGATTTTATGTATCGTGTTCTGCTTCCCAAATGATATCATTAACAACATGAAAAAGCAACAAATATTCACATTTTTGTATTTTTTTCAATATTGACGTATCTAACAGCTAAAGTGCAAGAGAGCAGTATTGTTAAGAATAAAATTTACTACAAATTTTATTCAAAAAGTTTTTTTATAACATGCTCCGATTTCCGAGTGTTGCCATTAACAACTTGTAAAACAACGAAATTCAGCAAAACCTCATATTTTCGTATTTTTCTTGATATCTATCCATTTGAGAACAAAACTGCAAGAGAGCAATATTGTTAAGAACAATTTAATACGATTTTTATTTAACAAACGAATAAATGTAACAAATTTTCTTTTCGTTTTAAATCCAATCCTGTTCATTTTTTCCCCTCAGAATCGTTTCGAAAACCACCCCAACCATCCACTCATCTCTCGTGGGGTGCGCTAATACACAGCTAATAACCGAATGTCGACACTTCCGGTTCACTAAGCTACTACAGCGACGGGGAGCTTTCGACCTATTTCTTTTCATCTCTTTCTCACCCAAGCCTCCACCAGGTCTCTTTAATTCTCTTCCATCCTTTGCTAGAATAAATTCATTTATACGTTTATAGTAGTTGGTTTGGTTGTGTATCCAGAGGCGGTCATTATGACCGTCGACGGCGACGTGACAATCCCATTGGGGTCGTCCTCGTTGACGTAATGGATGAGATACGCCCGACCGGATTCGGATTATTTTTTTATTAGCCGATTATGGTAATAATGCCCCCTCGAGGAGTCTTCTTTATTATTGTGTAGAGAGATGGGATGAATGGGAGGGCAAAAAGTGTAACGAAGTTAAAAGTTGTTACGGTCTCCTACCGTTGATAATTTTATTATTCCTTTCATTTTTTTTTTGTATTTTTGTGGCGTTTTATTCATTGTAGGCTTAAAAAAATTATTTCAAAATTAAAATTAAATTTAAATAACGTTGAGTTAGGCAACTTTTTATACAAATAGTCGAGTTAAATCAAATATTAATAGATGGCGCTTAAATATTATTTTTTTTTAATCACCTTTAATAATATTAATTAATTAAATTCAATTGAATATTAAATTTAAGTGGAATTTTTTAAATTAAGTTGTGAACCAATTTTATTTTAACTTTAATTAGTAATCTTTTTTAAAAATCGTAACTTAAATACGCACTTAATAGATGGCGATACATGTATTGTAGTTTTATGATAAAGGGGACATCGTTTAGCAAAGATGGCCATAGATGGGGCTATATGAAATAAAATTTTTATATAAGTGCATTATTCACGTTTATTTCTTCAATCAAAAACATTTTTTTTGCAATAAACATGTTATTAATTCGAAAATTAATTTTTAACCATTCAACCATCTCAAAAGTCTTCTTGTAGCAGGACATTGACTTACAGGAACACATTGTGTGTTAGTTCCATCTAAATAAACCTGTCCAGAAGGACATTTTGGATCTTTGCAAGCTTCAACGCAGATTTTATCAGGGCAATTAAATCCGACAGTGTTGTCACAATTTTCTCTTGCACATGGAGTTTCGCAAGGGAATAGTGCTTTATTTCCAGTACAAGATACAGCTAAATAAAATGGCTTGATTAATTAATTAAAAAAAAGATCAGGAAATGAACTTAATTAGAAAAAGATAGCAGGAGAGTTGGCGACCTGGAAAGAAGCAGGGGATAGAGAGTACGAGGGATACGCTAGAGCTGTTAAGAGGGGTGCGGGAAACGAAGTGGACCCGGTCGGTACTGGAGGAAGGCTGGGGGAGAGAAAGGGCGCGAGCAAGAACATCATCATAGTTCAGGGTGGGGAGAATATCGTGGATAGCGCGGAATTGAAGAATGATGTGGTGAAGAAGCTAGAAAAAGAAGACACCTGGAAAGACGTAAAGTTGAAAAGGGTAACCAAGCTGAAAAACAAGAGGGAGACTCGGGGAGGGATGTTGAATTGGTAAGGGAGAAGATCGGGGGTCAGGACATAACGATACGGGAACCAGCAATGGTGTGGCCTAAGGTGATACTCTATGACATGGACAGAGAGATGAACGAGGGGGTATTATTGGAGCAGCTATGGGGTAAAAACACTGAGCAAGGGGTTGGGATAGGTTGGCATGACTTCAAGAACGAGGTCAGAATATTGTTCAAGACGAGCAGAAGGGAAAAGGGGGTGGTAAATTATGTTATGGAAGTGTCAGGGAGAGTGAGAAGGGAGATTACAAGATTTGGGAGGGTATATATTGGGTTGTCGTCATTGAGAATTGACGACTTCATAGACGTGAAGAGGTGCTACAGATGCCAGGGCAAACTATGTGCAAACTGCAAAGCCAGGGGGAAGGATGACAGACATGAAACAAGGGACAGAAACTGTGGGGAATACCAGATAGCGGCGGAGTTGGTGAAGAGAAGTATTAATTATGACGACATGAAGAGAGGACAGCAAGGGACTTTATCAAAAAACTAGACGGGGGAGGGGAGAAGCCAGAGAAGAGCGAGGGGCTAAAAATGGTGTTCTGGAATGTAGCGGGGATTACGAATAAGGGAGGGCAGTTCTGGGAATACCTGAAGAGATTTGAGGTGATTTGTATGGTGGAGACCTGGGTTGATGAAGGAGGGTGGGCAAAGATTGAGGGAAAATTGCCAGAAGGGTATAGATGGGATTGCGTGTATGCAGAGAGAAGAAGTAAGAGAGGAAGAGCGTGCGGGGGTATTATAACAGGAATAGCGAGAGGAATTACGGAGGAGAGTAAGACGGAGGGGAGATGGAGGCAGAAGGGAATGGTAAAAAGGCAGATCAGCTGGGGGAGAGAGACGGTGCAGATAGTTACTGTGTATAGCAAGTCAATGAAAGAGACGAGAAAGCAATGGAATGAGATGGCGGGGGATGGGACGGGGGAATATATAATAATGGGAGGGGATTTCAATGCTAGAGTGGGCGAGGAGGGGGGAAGGGTGGAGATATGGGGAGAGGAGGGACGACGGCGGTCGAAGGATACTGTGCGGAATGGAGAAGGAACAGAAATGCTGAGATGGGTGGAGGAGAACGGATGGGAGATACTGAATGGAAATAAAGAGGAAGGAGAGGAAGGGGAGTATACTTACATCGGGGCGAGGGGGACATCTGTGATTGATTATGTACTGGTGGATCAGGAAATGTGGGAGAGGGTGGAAAGGTTTAAAGTGGGAGAAGCGGTAGAGTCGGATCACCAACCGTTGGAGGTGGAGGTAAAGGGGGTGGACGGCAGAAGGCGAGCGGAAATGGGGAGCACGTTCATCAGGACAGACTGGTCGGAAGAAGGGGTAGCATTCTACAGGGGAAACCTAGACACTTGGCAACAGAAGATACAAGAGATCAATGGTTTGGAAGAACTTATCCAGGTAGTGCGGGAGGCAACACTGAAAAGGGAGTGTGTACGTAGGGGGGGCAGAGTAGGGAGGAACGACTGGTATGATGGCGAGTGCAAGAAGGCGAAGAGGGAGGCGAGAAGGAGGTTGAGGCAGTGGAGACGGGGGAAGATAGGGGTGGATAGATATAGGGAGGCCAGGAGAGGATACAGAGAGTTATGCAGTAGAAAGAAAACAGAACTGAGGGAGAAGGAGGCGGCAGAGATTAGAGGGATAACAAGGGAAGGGGAGGTCTGGAGGTATCTGAAAAAGAGAAAGAAGGGTAGGGAGAGGATAACCAGCGAAATACACATGACAGAATGGAAGAGTTACTTTATGGGATTATTGGGAGGGGTTGAAACGAGGCTAACGGGTTTGGGAGGCTATGAGGGAGATGGGGGAGAGGAGATAGCAGAAGAGGAGATGGAAGCAGTGCTTAGGGGATTGAAGAAGGGAAAGGCGCCAGGGGAAGATGGGATCCAGAACGAGGCATGGTTGGAAGCATCAAGGGTGGTGAGAGTGAAGTTGTTGGAGGGGATGAATAGCGTATGGAGAGGGGGTGGGATTCCGGAGGGATGGAAAGTGGGGGTAATTTGCCCAGTATATAAAAAGGGTAATAAGGGAAGGGTAGAGAGCTACAGGGGAATTAACCTACTAGACTCGGCATACAAGGTATACACGAAGATACTGCTGGGAAGATTGGAGGAGGAGATGGAGTTGGGGGGAATTTTGCCGGATGGGCAGGCAGGCTTTCGGAAGGGAAGGGGAGCAATCGACAACGTGTATGTGTTGAAGCATTTGGCAGATAGAGAGCTGGATAAGAAGGGAGGGAAATTGTACGCCCTGTTTATAGATTTGAAGGCGGCTTTTGATAAGGTGGATAGGGGGAAGTTGTGGGAGGAGATGGGGAGGAGGGGGATAACGGAACACCTAATTGCGAGAGTGAAGGAAATATACATGGAGACGATGGCTAGGATAAAAGTGGGAGATAAGCTGAGCGACGTGTTCTGGACGACGAAGGGACTGAGGCAGGGATGTCCGCTGAGCCCAAGTCTGTTTGCACTGTATACGGCGGACCTGGAGGAAAGATTGGGGAAGGGGCAGATGGGAGGATTGGTGGTGGGAGGTAGAAAGGTGCATATGTTAGCATACGCGGATGACATCGTGGTCATGGCGAGAGAAGCGGTGGAGATGAAGGATATGATAAAGACATTGGAAAGATATTTTAGGGGGAAGGGGCTGGAAGTGAATGTGGGGAAGACAAGGATGATGAAGTTTTGTAAGGGTGGGAGAAAAAGAACAGAAAACTGGAGATGGGAGGGAAAGGAGATCGAGGAGGTTAGGGAGTATACTTACTTGGGGTATGTGTTTAGGGAGGATAACAGGGAGGGGTCGCATGTGATAGCTATGGCAAAAAAGGCGAATAAGGTGATGGGACAAGTATGGGGTTGGGGGAAGAGAGTCTTTGGAAGGAATGTGGCAGCGAGGAAGATTATGTTTGAAGGTCTGGTTAGCAGTGTGATGATGTATGGGGCAGAGGTATGGGGATGGAGGGAGCAGGGACCGCTGGAGGACGTGCAGGCTAGATATTGGAGATGGGTGCTTGGGGTGGCGAGAGAAACACCGGGGTATATAGTGAGGGAAGAGGTAAAGGTGGATAAGGTCAGGGTGGAGGCGGGCAGGAGGGCAGTGAAATATGAAGAAAGAATAGAAGGGAGGCCAAGCTGCGGGATCCTGGGGGAGTGTTGGAGGGAAATTAGAGAGGGAAAGGTCAGATATGGGAAAGGACACAGAGACAACTATTATAGACGAGCGGGCTACTCGGTAACGGAGATAAATAGTAGACGAAGGGTGGGTAGGGAGATGTGGAGGGAGTTGAGAGACAGGGACCGAGATGTGCAGAGACAGGAAAGAAGGACACAAATAAAAGAGGGAAGGTATAACGAAAGATACAGGGACATAATTACGGAGGGGCTGCCTAGATACTTGTTATTGGAAAGAGATGAGGAAGGGAAAAAGTTGGTGGCTAGGTTCCGTTGTGGAAACGAGGAGAGAGCCAACAAATACTGGATGGCCGATGAGGAGAGGTGGTGTAGGCTGTGCAGGGAGGAATGGGAAACGTTAGAACACATGCTGAATGGGTGCAGTGAGTTGAGGGAGGAGGAGATGGACCGAAGGCAGATCTTAGGAGAGGGGGGAGAGGGGAAACGATGGATGAGAATGGTGATGGGGGTGAGGAGACAAAGGGATGGGTGAGGGGATGATTGGGCCGAGGAGCCGAGGGCGTGGAAATGGAGGAAGAGGGTAGAGAGTGAAAGTAATATTTGAATAATGTAAAGAATTGTAAACAATTACTGTATACAATAAACTCTTAATAATAATTAATTAAAAAGATATTTGAAGTACTCACGACACATGGTTGCAGTCCTCCAATCAACCGGAGCTCCAGCCTCAGTACATAATTGGGCATAAGATGAAATTACAGCGCAATAATGATTTTTACGTTGAGCTGGAGGAACTCCTTTTTGCTGTTGGGAATTTTGTCGGCATTTTTCTAACCATGGTTCAACCGGAACTAAGTAATTACAAGTTTTAAAGACTCCATTCTTAAGATATTCGCAAGGGTCATCGGGAATAAGCATGGAATAAGGCTAAAAATGAAAAAATTAATACAAAAAAAATTAATGATTAATAATTTACTCCAATTTCAGTTGCCGAAGCACAACTTGAATCGCGTTTCCAATTATTAACAAAATCAACGACTCCATTTAACGTTTTCCCAGGTACTTCTAAATCATTAGCTGGGTTATTATCGTATTGGCCACATAAACCTGAACTGTGTTGAGTTAACCATAAAGGACTGACATGAACTTGGAGTTGGCCGCTTCGATTCCAAACGAATCTTATCCCAGCATTGAGAACATCAACGAAAACTGAAGCACCCATATCGGTCATAATCAAATTGGTTAATTGGCTTTGAACGATGGTTCCATCGATATTGAAGATAATTGTTTCTGTAACTCCATTCGGGGCTCTTCTATGAATTGATGCAGTTCGCATACAAGCCCCAGTGGGGCAAGAAGATGACTCAATTGTAGCTCTAATCATCCCAAAAGTAGGTGATTGATAAAAGAAGACGACATATTCGCAATATCCTTCAAACGAAAAGATCGTGTCATCGAACGATCTGATATGAACATCTCCAGAAGCAATACATGTTTCCCAATGGTCAGTTTCAGGGATACACTCCCATAATCCCGCGTTACAAGTACTTAAATAAATAAATAAATTATTTTACGTTGTGTAAAAATTGATTTTTTTACCATCTTTCTTCCCGGTTGCTTACAACGGAGTTATCGGGGTAACTGATTCCTTTATACATGCATGGACATTCTTCGGGACGAACGCAAACTCCAATTGCGGTGTCCAAAACGAATCCAACTACACATTCGCATCCTCCAACGCAATTTTCAAAGTTAGGACGTTCTTCTAAATGCTTGTTGTAACAAGTTAAGGTGTTGGTTCGTTTGCAACCGGCGTAAACCAAGAACGTATTTGAACAATCTTGGCTTGGATCTGTTATTTCTGTTGGGGTGCTATCGGTTATCACCCAACGTCCGTTTACGCAAGTGCTGTTAAAAAGGAAGTATAAAAAAGATAACTTAAAATTATAATTTTGTTGAATAAAGATCGAATAACGTTAAATAACATTTAAAACTAGAACTAACACTACACCTAGAACTAGAAACATTCGAGTTTAGCCGCACGTCTTCAGACTAAAGCCACGTTTTTATATATTTTTTTAATATTGACGTATCTAAAAGCAAAAGTGTAAGAGAGCAATATTGTTAAGAATAAAATTTGCCACAACTTTTGTTCTAAAAGATTTTATGTATTGTGTTCTGCTTCCTAAGTGATATCATTAACAACATGAAAAAGCAACAAATTCATCAAATATTCACATTTTTGTAGTTTTCTCAATATTGACGTGTCTAAGAGCAAAAGTGCAAGAGAGCAATATTGTTAAGAATAAAATTTGCCATAACTTTTGTTCTAAAAGATTTTTTGTATTGTGCTCTATTCCCCAAGTGTTACCATAACAACATAAAAAAGCAAAATATTCATCAAATTTTCACATTTTTGTATTTTTCTCAATATTGACGTGTCTAAGAGCAAAAGTGCAAGAGAGCAATATTGTTAAGAATAAAATTTGCCATAACTTTTGTTCTAAAAGATTTTTTGTATTGTGCTCTATTCCCCAAGTGTTACCATAACAACATAAAAAAGCAAAATATTCATCAAATTTTCACATTTTTGTATTTTTCTCAATATTGACGTGTCTAAGAGCAAAAGTGCAAGAGAGCAATATTGTTAAGAATAAAATTTGCCACAACTTTTGTTCTAAAAGATTTTTTGTATTGTGCTCTGTTCCCCAAGTGTTACCATAGCAACATGAAAAAGCAAAATATTCATCAAATTTTCACATTTTTGTATTTTTCTCAATATTGACGTATCTAAGAGCAAAAGTGCAAGAGAGCAATATTGTTAAGAATAAAATTTGCCACAACTTTTGTTCTAAAAGATTTTTTGTATTGTGCTCTGTTCCCCAAGTGTTACCATAGCAACATGAAAAAGCACCAAATTCATAAAATTCTCACATTTTTGTATTTTTCTCAATATTGACGCATCTAAGAGCAAAAGTGCAAGAGAGCAATATTGTTAAGAATAAAATTTGCCATAACTTTTGTTCTAAAAGATTTTTTGTATTGTCCTCTATTCCCCAAGAATTACCATAGCAACATGAAAAAGCAAAATATTCATCAAATATTCACGTTTTTGTATTTTTCTCAATATTGACGTCTCTAAGAGCAAAAGTGCAAGAGAGCAATATTGTTAAGAATAAAATTTTTCACAACTTTTGTTCTAAAAGATTTTTTGTATTGTGCTCTATTTCCCAAGTGTTACCATAACATCATGAAAAAGCAAAATGTTCATCAAATATTCACATTTTTGTATATTTCTCAATATTGACGTGTCTAAGAACAAAAATGTAAGAGAGCAATATTGATAAGAATAAAATTTTCCACAACTTTTGTTTTAAAAGATTGTTTGTATTGTATTCTGTTTCCCAAGTGATACCATTAACAACATGAAAAAGCAACAAATTCATCAAATTTTCTCATTTTTGTATTTTTCTCAATATTGACGCGTTTAAGAGCAAAAGTGCAAGAGAGCAATATTGTTAAGAATAAAATTTGCCATAACTTTTGTTCTAAAAGTTTTTTTGTATTGTGCTCTGTTCCCCAAGTGTTACCATAACAACATGAAAAAGTAAAATATTCATCAAATTTTCACATTTTTCTCAATATTGACGTGTTTAAGAGCAAAAGTGTAAGAGAGCAATATTGTTAAGAATAAAATTTGCCACAACTTTTGTTCTAAAGGATTTTTTGTATTGTCTTCGGTTTCCCAAGTGATACCATTAACAACATTTCATCAAATTTTCTCATTTTTGTGGGGTCAGTTGAAGTAGGATCTGCATTATTCACCTATTTATGGTCTTGGAAACATCTAGAAATATAAAAACTAGGGCAGAACAACAATAGTCATATCCTAATACATTGGCAAGAATGATAATCACCCTCCAACGTGAAAGAAATAACATTAATATTCCCAATTGGAGGCCACACCTTTCTTCCAGCAGACTGGGTTTTTGGCAGATTAGAGAAATAAATCAAAAAACAAACGGTAATTTTGTGATTGTTTGGAGCATGATGTTGGTGTGTCTTTTTATTTATTTACCCTTAACCTATCCTTTTTACTCTATGCATTCACAATCTAAAAGTGCTATAATATCCAACGTTCTGTTCCAAACGTTCTACTTATTTTCATTTCAGGTCATAAGGTGCTAATTTCAGAAATTCTGATCAAAAGGTGTTATTTCCACTTTTTAATGTTAAATTTTGTGCTTTTTTAGTAATGGCACAAAAAATATATATAAAAATATATATTACATACATTTTTCAATAGCAATAAGTTATTTTTAGTTTTGAAGAGAAGCTCCTCAAGTGGTAAAGAATAATGAGAAAGATGTTTCAAATACTTACTATTTTAAAGCTTGATCTTTATCAACGAAATAATTTCCTGCGCTAAATCTAGCACCNCTCCTCAAGTGGTAAAGAATAATGAGAAAGATGTTTCAAATAAGATGTTTCAAATACTTACTATTTTAAAGCTTGATCTTTATCAACGAAATAATTTCCTGCGCTAAATCTAGCACCATTCCATATACAAGTACATTGATTAATTGGAACGCATTGATCGTTATAATTCATCGCTTGTCCTGCAGGACATCTACACCCTCCCTCACACTCTTCCACGCAATTACCACTTAATGAGATATCATCGCAAGTTTGGCAAGAACTTCCACAAGCTTGATAAGTTTGTCCACTTGGGCAAGTCACAGAACATTGAGTAATCGTATCCCTCCAATTAACAGTAATCCCATTCTTAAAACATTTCCTTTCTTGAGCCATAAAATGCTCGCATAAACACCTGGTGTCATCAACCTCGCAATTACACCCATCATAAACGCAATCTTCATAATCAGCTTGAGGGTTAGCGGAACATCCGGCGAATAAACTTGAGATAATGGGCGAGCAAATATTTTCAGCGTTTACTTCCCTCGATGGATTTACGAGACACGGATGAATCGGTTCTGCGACATTTTCGTTCTCACAGCTTCCAGGAACCTTCCAAGAATGTCCAAATTCGTTGGGGTCAGTTGTTATTGTATCATCGGGTTTGGTGAAATCATCAACTTGAGTGTCGGTGAGGGTCCCAAGTAAACCTTCAACTCGGTTATGGAAAACCCACGGAACGCAAACTCGAACGTACCATTGGCCGGTGAATTGAATTGTGATTCCGTTCCATAAAGTAACTAAAATAAATTTTTAGATGATGCGATCAGTTAAAATTGATGTGGTACCTTGAACGAATTCCGTGGTGGGTTTGCTGATTAAGAAATCGGGTAAATTCGAATATGGGAACCATCCGATTGTGTTGCCATTAACTGTAACAACTTGTGATTGTCCCAAAACGATGTTGTATCCATCGATGTTGATGAGGACTCTTGCGCAAACAGCTGGGGCGGACGAAGTGATGTCTTTCTGATGATTGAAGTGAATTAATTAATTAATCTTAATAAGATCTTATAACACGAGCGGGCGAGTGTCATAAAATTAATATGTATTACGTTATTTTTAATAAAACAGTTAAAACACATTTTGCTAGTAGACAATTTAAAAAGGTGTAAAATGAGTCCAAACTCGACCTATCTAGGTGGTTTCCCACCCAAGATATATTTGTTTTTAAAAATCAAGATGGCCGAAAACAAAACACTAATTATTTATGTCATTTATGGTTTTGAAAGTGAATTTTATGATAGATATAGAGTGTGATATAACAAATTAGGTTAGAATTTTCCGATCTTTACAAAAATCGTATTATTTTTTTTGTTTTTTAAAATTAAGAAAATCCAAGATGGCCGAAAATAAATGATGCGTGTATATTACGGTAGATAATTAAAAAACGCGTAAAATGAATCCAAACTCGACCTATCTATGTGTTATAACATCGGAGATATCTTTGTTTTTAAAAATCAAGATGGCCGAAAACAAAACACTAATTAATTATGTCATTTATTCTTTTAGAAGTGAATTTTATGATAGATATAAAGTGTGATATATTAAATTAGGTTAGAATTTTCCGATCTTTACAAAAATCGCATTATTTTTTTGTTTTTTAAATTTTGTAAAATCTAAGATCGTCGAAAATAAATAATGCGTGTATATTACAGTAGATAATTAAAATCTGCGTAAAATGAGTCCAAACTCGACCTATCTATGTGTTATAACACCCGGGATACCTTTGTTTAAAAAAATCAAGATGGCCGAAAACAAAACACTAATTATTTATGTCATTTATGGTTTTAAAAGTGAATTTTATGATAGATATAAAGTGTGATATATCAAATTAGGTTAAAATTTTCCGATCTTTACAAAAATCGTATTATTTTCTTTGTTTTTTAAAATTACGAAAATCTAAGATGGCCGAAAACAAATAATGCGTGTATATTACGGTAGTTAATTAAAAAACGCTTAAAATGAGTCCAAACTCGGCCTATCTATGTGTTATAAAACCCAAGATATCTTAGTTTTTAAAAATCAAGATGGCCGAAAACAAAACACTAATTATTTATGTCATTTATGGTTTTGAAAGTGAATTAAATGATAGATATAAAACGTGATATATCAAATTAGGTTAGAATTTTCCAATCTTTACAAAAATCGTATTATTTTTTTTGTTTTTTACATTTTAAAAAATCTAAGATGGTCGAAAATAAATAATGCGTGTATATTACGGTAGTTAATTAAAAAGCGCGTAAAATGAGTCCAAACTCGACCTATCTATGTGTTATAACACCCGAGATAAATTTGTTTTTAAAAATCAAGATGGCCGAAAACAAAACACTAATTATTTATGTCATTTATGGTTTTGAAAGTGAATTAAATGATAGATATAGAACGTGATATATCAAATTAGGTTAGAATTTTCCGATCTTTACAAAAATCGTATTATTTTTTTTGTTTTCTAAATTTTATAAAATCCAAGATGGTCTAAAATTAATAATGCGTGTATATTATGGTAGATAATTAAAAAATGTGTAAAATGAGTCCACACTCAACCTATCTATGTGTTATAACACCCGAGATATCTTTGTTTTAAAAAATCAAGATGGCCGAAAACAAAACACTAATTAATTATGTCATTTATGCTTTTAGAAGTGAATTTTATGATAGATATAAAGTGTGATATATCAAATTAGGTTAGAATTTTCCGATCTTTACAAAAATCGTATTATTTTTTATGTTTTCTAAATTTTATAAAATCCAAGATGGTCTAAAATTAATAATGCGTGTATATTATGGTAGATAATTAAAAAATGTGTAAAATGAGTCCACACTCAACCTATCTATGTGTTATAACACCCGAGATATCTTTGTTTTAAAAAATCAAGATGGCCGAAAACAAAACACTAATTAATTATGTCATTTATGCTTTTAGAAGTGAATTTTATGATAGATATAAAGTGTGATATATCAAATTAGATTAGAATTTTCCGATCTTTACAAAAATCGTATTATTTTTTTTGTTTTTTAATTTTTAGAAAATCTAAGATGGTCGAAAATAAATACTGCGTGTATATTACGGTAGTTAATTAAAAAACGCATAAAATGAGTCCAAACTCGACCTATCTATGTGTTATAACACCCTACTATCCGTGCGAAAAGTCAAGGCCCCTCACTTTAGAGATCGATATCTTCGTAGCTGTGCGATGGAAAAAATTGCGGTAAAATTTATTGTAATCAGTGAACATTTCTGCGTATCACATGTTAATTTGGAAATTTTCGGGTCCGCGGTTTTTCTTTTATCGCGAGTTAAGCAAGAAAAGTACCCGATTTTTGGAGTGCCAGCAACTTTGTCTACTTTGCGATTTTTTTTCTCCAAAACTATTTGACGAAAAAAATTCAAATTGCAACTGGTGGTAAACCGATGTGTTCTTAATGTGGGGCATATTTTATTTTTTCGATATTCCATATAGTTTCGCGGAAAATTGTGGTTTAATAGGATGCGGTTATTTTTAAAATGACTTGGCGGATTTCAACGCGGTTTTTACTCAAATATGTCAAATAATGTCGGTTGTCGGATTTCCGTCCAATCCGAACAGATGGTGTGTCCCAGACAGTACGTCGCCCCTTTATCTTACCTACATAAAGAAATAAGGCGCGACGTCCTGTCTGGGACGCACCATCTGTTCCGATTGGACGGAACCCCCTTCACCCCGCAGAGCTTATTTCTGTTTCTCTTTAATTAGTAATTCCATTAAATCGCTCTTAAAAAATTAGGGAGCTCTAATTTTGAAAAACTGATAACGGACATGAAGATGATTTAAATTGTTTACTTACGTAAATACCGCTAGCTGTGTAAACGTAGTGGTCGCAAATGATATCAAAACCGTTCCCACGAACGAGATAATACAAGCATTTTCCTTGGAAATCGTATTTTTTGCCATCGAATGTGGTGCAGTGGGGGTCCCCAATGCATTCAGCACAAACCATGCAATCATTCTGAAAAAAAATCATTTAACAAAAGTCCAAAATAATTTTTAATTAATTTTATTTTAAAGCTCATCCTTATCCTTATCTTTACATACATTAGTACAAGACCATTGCCCATTTGAGCAAGTACAAGAATTACATTCTTGTTGGGTCGTCGTCCCGCTCGCATAATAAGTCCCATCGTAAAAGCAAGGACATTCGGAGAGTGTTAAACACTCATCCTCGTATAATCTTAACCCGTTTGAGCAATAACACCCTTCTTCGCAATCGTATAAGCTTGGATCGGTCACTTCGGGTTCCCAACAATCTAATTGTTTGTTGTTGTGGGCGCATCTCATATAACTTTCATCAGGGACCGAACATGAGATTGCTAAAACGCTTTTTTTTTAATTTTCTCTTAATTAATTAATTTATGGTTACTTACGACACATTGTAGCACCTCTCCAACTCACCAACATGTCAAAACCAACCTCGCAAGTTCTTACAAACATGTCTAACATGGAACATTCGCAATCGACTGCGTTTGATAAAGCGCAAGAGCAATAACTTGACATGCAAATATCGAGGAAAGCGCCGGCAATTAACTGAAAATTAATTAATTCATTAAATTAATGTTTACTAATTAAGGCA
The DNA here is from genome assembly GCF_000648695.1 of Onthophagus taurus. Classification (NCBI taxonomy): domain Eukaryota; kingdom Metazoa; phylum Arthropoda; class Insecta; order Coleoptera; family Scarabaeidae; genus Onthophagus; species Onthophagus taurus. Next base: position 47,431 of record NW_019281062.1, read on the forward strand.
TGGAAGTTTTGTAACAAAACTATAAGATTTCTCCCCTTCACTTGTTCTCATTGTCAGTGGCGTCCAACTAAAATTTTTGTTCTAAAAGATTTTTATACAAATTTTCGTATTTTTCTCAATATCAATGCATTTAAGAGCAAAAGTGCAAGAGGGCAATATTGTTAAAGATACAATTTACTACAACTTTTGTTCTAAAAGCTTTTTTGTATCGTACTTCGTTTCTGAGTACTATCATTAAAACTTGAAGAAGTAACAAATTCGTGAAATTTTCACATTTTTGTATTTTTCACAATATTGACGTATTTAAGAGCAAAAGTGCAAGAGAGCAATATTGTTAAGAATTAAATTTGCCACAACTTTTGTTCTAAAAGATTTTTTGTATTGTGCTCTGTTACCCAAGTGTTACCATAGCAACATGAAAAAGCAAAATACTTATCAAATATACACATTTTTGTATTTTTCTCAATATTGACGTATATAAGAGCAAAAGCACTAGAGAGCAGTATTGTTAAGAATAACATTTGCTACAACTATTGTACTAAAAGTTTTTTTGTATCGTGCTTTGTTTCCTGAGTACTATCATTAACAACTTGAAAAAGTAACAAATTCGTGAAATTTTCACATTTTTGTATTTTTCTCAATATTGACGGGTCTAAGAGCAAAAGTGTAAAAGAGCAATACTGTTAAAGATAACATTTGCTACAACTTTTGTTCTAAAAGTTTTTTTGTATTGTGCACTACTTCCCTAATGTTACCATTAACATGAAAAAGCAACAAATTCATTAAATTTTCACATTTTTATATTTTTCTCAATATTGACGTATCTAAGAGCAAAAGTGCAAGAGAGCAATATTGTTAAGAATTAAATTTGCCACAACTTTTATTATAAAAGTTTTTTTGTATCGTGCTTTATTGTCCGTGTGTTACCATTAACAAGAGAAAATAACAAATTTATCAAATTTTCACATTTTTATATTTTTCTCAATATTGACGTATCTAAAAGCAAAAGTGCAACAGAGCAATATTGTTAAGAATTAAATTTGCCACAACTTTTATTATAAAAGCTTTTTTGTATTGTACACTACTTCCCTAATGTTACCATTAACATGAAAAAGCAACAAATTCATTAAATTTTCACATTTTTATATTTTTCTCAATATTGACGTATCTAAAAGCAAAAGTGCAACAGAGCAATATTGTTAAGAATTAAATTTGCCACAACTTTTATTATAAAAGCTTTTTTGTATTGTACACTACTTCCCTAATGTTACCATTAACATGAAAAAGCAACAAATTCATTAAATTTTCACATTTTTATATTTTTCTCAATATTGACGTATCTAAGAGCAAAAGTGCAAGAGAGCAATATTGTTAAGAATTAAATTTGCCACAACTTTTGTTCTAAAAGATTTTTTGTATTATGCTCTGTTACCCAAGTGTTACCATAGCAACATGAAAAAGCAAAATACTTATCAAATATTCACATTTTTGTATTTTTCTCAATATTGACGTATCTAAGAGCAAAAGCACTAGAGAGCAGTATTGTTAAGAATAAAATTTGCTACAACTATTGTACTAAAAGCTTTTTTGTATCGTGCTTTGTTTCCCGAGTGCTACCATTAACACCTTGAAAAAGTAACAAATTCATCAAATTTTCACATTTTTGTATTTTTCTCAATATTGACGTATCTAAGAGCAAAAGCACGAGAGAGCAGTATTGTTAAGAATAAAATTTGTTACAAGTTTGGTTCTAAAAGTTTTTTTGTATCGTGCTCTATTTCCCGAGTATTATCATTATTATATAATATAAATTCAATAAAAATCAATACTTTTTCTGGTCTTTTTCAATTTATTGTCTAACCGGTTTCGGCTTACGCCATCATCAGAGACATTAGAAATATAGATTAGATTTTAACAACTTATTTTCCATTTAGTTGTTTATGTAAACGGCTTCACAAAGGTATACAAGATAAAATTATAAATATGAACATATTAAAACTCGCGTTAAAAGTTAAAATTTACACGTTAACATATAAAACAATACTATAAAACTTGGATTGCCGGGCACGAATTTAAATTTATATTATATAAAAAAAAATAACTGGTCAATATGGATCAAACTCCCTCATCTTATTATCATTATGCCATTAACAACTTGAAAAAGCAACAAATTCATAAAATTTTCACATTTACATATTTTTCTCGATGTTTACGCATTCCAGAGGAAAAGTGCAAGAGAGCTATATTGTTAAAGATAAAATTTGCTACAACTTTTGTTCTAAAAGTTTTTTTGTATTGTGCACTACTTCCTTACTATTACCATTAACATGAAAAAGCAACAAATTCATTAAATTTTCACATTTTTATATTTTTCTGAATATTGACGTATCTAAGAGCAAAAGTGCAAGAGAGCTATATTGTTAAGAATTAAATTTGCCACAACTTTTATTATAAAAGTTTTTTTGTATCGTGCTTTATTGCCCGTGTGTTACCATTAACAAGAAAAAGTAACAAATTTATCAAATTTTCACATTCTTGTATTTTTCTCAATATTGACGTATCTAAGAGCAAAAGTGTAAGAGAGCAATATTGTTAAGAATTAAATTTCCTACAACTTTTGTACTAAAAGTTTTTTTGTGCCGTGCTTTGTTTCCCGAGTGCTAATAACAACATGAAAAAACAACAAATTTATCAAATTTTCACATTTTTGTATTTTTCTCAATATTGACGAATCTAAGAGCAAAAGTGCAAGAGAACAATATTGTTAAGAATAAAATTTGCCACAACTTTTGTTCTAAAAGTTTTTTTGTATTGTGCTCTGTCCCCAGGGTGTTACCATAGCAACATGAAAAAGCAAGATATTCATAAAATTTTCTCATTTTTATATTTTTCTCAATATTGACATATCTTAGAGCAAAAGTGCAAGAGAGCAATATTGTTAAGAATTAAATTTGCCACGACTTTTATTATAAAAGTTTTTTTGTATCGTGCTTTATTGCCCGTGTGTTACCATTAACAAGAAAAAGTAACAAATTTATCAAATTTTCAGATTTTTGTATTTTTCTCAATATTGACGTATCTAAGAGCAAAAGTGCAAGAGAGCAATATTGTTAAAGATAAAATTTGCTACAACTTTTGTTCTAAAAGTTTTTTTGTATTGTGCACTACTTCCCTAATGTTACCATTAACATGAAAAAGCAACAAATTCATTAAACTTTCACATTTTTATATTTTTCTCAATATTGACGTATCTAAGAGCAAAAGTGCAAGAGAGCAATATTGTTAAGAATTAAATTTGCCACAACTTTTATTATAAAAGTTTTTTTGTATCGTGCTTTATTGTCCGTGTGTTACCATTAACAAGAGAAAATAACAAATTTATCAAATTTTCACATTTTTATATTTTTCTCAATATTGACGTATCTAAAAGCAAAAGTGCAACAGAGCAATATTGTTAAGAATTAAATTTGCCACAACTTTTATTATAAAAGCTTTTTTGTATTGTACACTACTTCCCTAATGTTACCATTAACATGAAAAAGCAACAAATTCATTAAATTTTCACATTTTTATATTTTTCTCAATATTGACGTATCTAAGAGCAAAAGTGCAAGAGAGCAATATTGTTAAGAATTAAATTTGCCACAACTTTTATTATAAAAGTTTTTTTGTATCGTGCTTTATTCCCCGAGTGCTACCATTAACACTTTGAAAAAGTAACAAATTCATCAAATGTTCACATTTTTGTATTTTTCTCAATATTGACGCATTCAAGAGCAAAAGTGCAAGAGAGCAATATTGTTAAGAATGAAATTTGCTACAACTTATGTACTAAAAGTTTTTTTGTGCCGTGCTTTATTTCCCGAGTGCTACCATTAACACTTTGAAAAAGTAACAAATTCATCAAATGTTCACATTTTTGTATTTTTCTCAATATTAACGCATTCAAGAGCAAAAGTGCAAGAGAGCAATATTGTTAAATATAAAATTTGCTACAACTTTTGTTCTAAAAGTTTTTTTGTATCGTGCTTTGTTTCCCGAGTGTTATCATTAAGGCACGGAACTTTTGTAACAAAACGATACGATTTCCCCCCTCCACTTGTTTTCAGTGGCGTCCTAGAAAATACTTCGTTGGCGACAAGTGGAGGGGGAAATCGTATCGTTTTGTTACAAAAATTCCGTGCCCTATTAATAATTGATTTAGTACTTACGGTGCAATCTCCGAATTGAGGGTTATTAATAAATAGGTTGTCACAAAAAGTTTGAGCAGCCGATAATTGATTTTGAGTACAAGTTAATGTGAAATCGGATGAAGTACAAGTTGTAGTGGCCCATGAATCAGCCCAAGCTGTAACTGAAGCAGCTTGTTGCCCGTTTGGTAATAATAAATCATCGTTAACACATCCGTTATTATCAGCGCATAATCCCAAAGTGTTCGGTGTTGTTGCCGAATTCTTCAAAATTATCTCAACGGTCTACAAAAAAAATAATAATTAATCTTTTCACCCAAAATTGTTTCCTTACATCTCCATCATATTTAATTTTCATATCCAAAGCGACGATTTTAACCACAACCATCCGACCTGGTCTACTAAATTTAACCCCACTCGTCGTGCTTGGAATCCCTTGGAAGTTACCATCTTTCGTTAAAGAAGCAACATTATTTAATAAAGTGATCACAAAAATTTTTCCACCCCAAACAACTTCCAAACTCGACGGATTCCTTTTATAGGTAACACTTAAACCTTTTCCCGGAATCAAAAGGAGTTGATAATCACAGCTTGATAGAAATCCATAAACGTTTCCATCGAAAGTTTTAACTTGAATATCATCGTAAATGATACAATTAACGGTGGGCTAAAATTATTTCTTGTTTAATACCTAATTGATTAAAAAGGAAAATTTAAAAACTTACACTTCGTTCACATTGTGCCGATATCTTATTAATCAGCAAAATTGCGATTAAAGAAAATAGTAAAAATTTCAGCATCTTTATGCTAAAATGATACTGGATAAAAATTGTTTTGAGTGGATTCCTTTTTATATGTTGTACTAGGGGCAATTAAAAAATTAAAATTTTAAACAAAATAAATTAAAAGATTAAAAATAAATAATATAAATAAATTGGGACAGTTTATTGGGGTATTGTCCAGTAAGAATTGTTTGTTTGGATAATCAGGGCAAAAAGGACACCAATAAAACATGCGGATCATAAATCTTGCAGTAACAAACCGAAAAATCTACATTCTAAAAATAAGAACTAATTAGAGTAAAGATGTCAAGAAAGGTGAAAGTCTTTTATGAGGAAATGCGCTTTTATTTTAATAAAAAATTTGTTTGTTTTTATTCAACATGTCGCGTTAAATAAGATTTATGAACGCTTTGTGTAAAAATTTATGAACGTCTTGTGATTTTTTATGGTCTAAAGTTTCAAAAATTATCTCAAACAAAGCAAAAAGTAATTTATAAAATATCTGCAGAGTTCGCTTTAAAAAATCACAGCGATTAAGTTTATGGGAAATAAGAAATTATTTATGGTACATTTAATCCTTATTAAATTTGTTTTAAAATGGTGGTTATTTCATCGTTATATCTCAATTAGTTCTTGAGATACGATTTTTTTAATTTCTATTAAAATTAATAACGATGAAAAATACAGAGTTGGGGTTAAAAAATCATCATAAGGATGTTTATGGAAACTAAGAAATTATTTATGGCACATTTAATCCTCATTAAATTTGCTTTAAAATGTTGTTTATTTCATTATGATATCTCAATTAGTTCTTGAGATACGATTTTTTTAATTTCAATTAAAATTAATAACGATGAAAAGTACAGAGTTGGGGTTAAAAAATCATCACAACGATGTTTATGAAAACTAAGAAATTATTTATGGCACATTGCATTTTCATTAAATTTGCTTCAAAATGTTTGTTATTTCGTTGTCATATCTCAATTAGTTTTTGAGATACGATTTTTTGAATTTCTATTAAATTAATACTGATAAAAAGAACAGAGTTGGGGTTAAAAAATCATCACAACGATGTTTATGGAAACTAAGAAATTATTTATGGCACATTGAATTCTCATTAAATTTGCTTTAAAATGTTTGTTATTTCATTGTCACATCTCAATTAGTTTTTGAGATACGATTTTTTGAATTACTATTAAATTAATACTGATAAAAAGAACAGAGTTGGGGTTAAAAAATCATCACAACTATGTTTATGGAAACTAAGAAATTATTTATGGTACATCTAATCCTAATTAAATTTTCTTTAAAATGTTGCTTATTTCATCATTATATCTCAATTAGTTCTTGAGATACGATTTTTTTAATTTCTATTAAATTAATAACGACAAAAAATACAGAGTTGGGGTTAAAAAATCATCACAACGATGTTTATGGAAACTAAGAAATTATTTATGGTACATTGAATCCTCATTAAATTTGCTTTAAAATGTTATTTATTTCATCATGATATCTCAATTAGTTCTTGAGATACGATTTTTTTAATTTCAATTAAAATTAATAACGATGAAAAGTACAGAGTTAGGGTTAAAAAATCATCACAACGATGTTTATGGAAACTAAGAAATTATGTATGGTACATCTAATCTTTATTAAATTTGCTTTAAAATGGTGGTTATTTCATCGTTACATCTCAATTAGTTCTTAAGATACGATTTTTTGAATTTCTATTAAAATTAATAACGATGAAATGTAGAGTTGGGGTTAAAAAAATCATCACAAAGATGTTTATGGAAACTAAGAAATTATTTATGGCACATTAAATTCTCATTAAATTTGCTTTAAAATGATTGTTATTTCATTGTCATATCTCAATTAGTTTTTGAGATAGGATTTTTTGAATTTCTATTAAATTAATAATGATAAAAAGAACAGAGCTGGGGTTAAAAAATCATCATAACGATGTTTATGGAAACTAAGAAATTATTTATGGTACATCTAATCCTAATTAAATTTGCTTTCAACTGGTGGTTATTTCATCATTATATCTCAATTAGTTCTTGAGATACGATTTTTTTAATTTCTATTAAAATTAATAGCGATAAAAAGTGCAACGTTGGGGTTAAAAAATCATCACAACTATGTTTATGGAAACTAAGAAATTATTTATGGCACATTGAATCCTCATTAAATTTGCTTTAAAATGTTGGTTATTTCATCATTATATCTCAATTAGTTCTTGAGATACGATTTTTTTAATTTCTATTAAAATTAATAGCGATAAAAAGTGCAACGTTGGGGTTAAAAAATCATCACAACTATGTTTATGGAAACTAAGAAATTATTTATGGTACATCTAATCCTAATTAAATTTGCTTTAAAATGTTGCTTATTTCATCATTATATCTCAATTAGTTCTTGAGATACGATTTTTTGAATTTCTATTAAAATTAATAACGATAAGAAGTACAACGTTGGGGTTAAAAAATCATCACAACTATGTTTATGGAAACTAAGAAATTATTTATGGTAAATCTAATCCTAATTAAATTTGCTTTCAACTGGTGGTTATTTCATCATTATATCTCAATTAGTTCTCGAGATACGATTTTTTAAATTTTTATTAAAATTAATAATCATGAAATATAGAGTTGGCGGTAAAGAATCACAACGATGTTTATGGAATCTGAAAAATTATTTATGGCACATTGAATCGTTATTAAATTTGCTTTAAAATGGTGGTTATTTCATCGTTATATCTCAATTAGTTCTTAAGATACGATTTTTATAAAAATCGAAAAAAATTTTAATTTTTTAAATATCAAGAATTTACCTCAACTTCAAAAATTAATATCTCAAGAACTAAAAGATATTTTTAAAATCGGTCTTTTTCATTCGAAAGATCATAGTTTTCTTAATTATTTTTGAAAATTTTGATTAAATTGGCAGAAAAATCGATTTTTTCCGATTTTTATAAACGCGATAGGTAAAAATTGTAATTTTTATACATCAAGAATTTACCTCAACTTTAAAAATTAATATCTCAAGAACTAAAAGATATTTTTAAAATCGGTCTTTTTCATTCGAAAGACCATAGTTTTCTTAATCATTTTTGAAAATGTTGATTAAATTGGCAGAAAAATCGATTTTTTCCGATTTTTATAAACGCGATAGGTAAAAATTGTAATTTTTATACATCAAGAATTTACCTCAAATTTAAAAATTAATATCTCAAGAAATAAAAGATATTTTTAAAATCGGTCTTTTTCATTCGAAAGATCATAGTTTTCTTAATTATTCTTGAAAATTTTGATTAAATCTGTTGAAAAATCGATCTTTTTCGATTTTTATAAACACGATAGGTAAAAATTGTAATTTTTAAAACATCGAGAGTTTACCTCAACTTCAAAAATTAATATCTCAAGAACTAAAAGGTGTTTCTAAAATCGGTCTTTTTCATTCGAAAGATCATAGTTTTCTTAATTATTCTTGAAAATTTTGATTAAATCTGTTGAAAAATCGATTTTTAGCGATTTTTATAAACATGATAGGTAAAAATTGTAATTTTTAAAACATCAAGAATTTACCTCAACTTCAAAAATTAATATCTCAAGAACTAAAAGATATTTTTCAAATCGGTCTTTTTCATTCGAAAGATCATAGTTTTCTTAATTATTCTTGAAAATTTTGATTAAATCTGTTGAAAAATCGATTTTTAGCGATTTTTATAAACATGATAGGTAAAAATTGTAATTTTTAAAACATCAAGAATTTACCTCAACTTCAAAAATTAATATCTCAAGAACTAAAAGATATTTTTAAAATCGGTCTTTTTCATTCGAAAGATCATAGTTTTCTTAATTATTCTTGAAAATTTTGATTAAATCTGTTGAAAAATCGATCTTTTTCGATTTTTATAAACACGATAGGTAAAAATTGTAATTTTTAAAACATCGAGAGTTTACCTCAACTTCAAAAATTAATATCTCAAGAACTAAAAGGTGTTTCTAAAATCGGTCTTTTTCATTCGAAAGATCATAGTTTTCTTAATTATTTTTGAAAATTTTGATTAAATTGGCAGAAAAATCGATTTTTTCCGATTTTTATAAACGCGATAGGTAAAAATTGTAATTTTTATACATCAAGAATTTACCTCAACTTCAAAAATTAATATCTCACGAACTAAAAGATATTTTTAAAATCTGTCTTTTTCATTCGAAAGATCATAGTTTTCTTAATCATTTTTGAAAATTTTGATTAAATTGGCAGAAAAATCGATTTTTTGCGATTTTAATAAACGCGATAGGTAAAAATTGTAATTTTTAAAACATCAAGAATTTACCTCAACTTCAAAAATTAATATCTCAAGAACTAAAAGATATTTTTAAAATCGGTCTTTTTCATTCGAAAGATCATAGTTTTCTTAATCATTTTTGAAAATTTTGATTAAATTGGCAGAAAAATCGATTTTTTGCGATTTTTATAAACGCGATAGGTAAAAATTGTAATTTTTAAAACATCAAGAATTTACCTCAACTTCAAAAATTAATATCTCAAGAACTAAAAGATATTTTTAAAATCGGTCTTGTTCATTCGAAAGATCATAGTTTTCTTAATCATTCTTGAAAATTTTGATTAAATTGGTAGAAAAATCGATTTTTTGCGATTTTTATAAACACGATAGGTAAAAATTGTAATTTTTAAAACATCAAGATTTACCTCAACTTCAAAATTTAATATCTCAAGAACTAAAAGATATTTTTAAAATCGGTCTTTTTCATTCGAAAGATCATAGTTTTCTTAATTATTTTTGAAAATTTTGATTAAATCGGTTGAAAAATCGATTTTTTGCGATTTTTATAAAAAAATTGAAATTTTTAAAACATCAGAAATTTACCTCAACTTCAAAAATTAATATCTCAAGAACTAAAAGATATTTTTAAAATCGGTCTTTTTCATTCGAAAGATCATAGTTTTCTTAATTATTTTTGAAAATTTTGATTAAATCGGTTGAAAAATCGATTTTTTGCGATTTTTATAAAAAAATTGAAATTTTTAAAACATCAGAAATTTACCTCAACTTCAAAAATTAATATCTCAAGAACTAAAAGATATTTTTAAAATCGGTCTTTTTCATTCGAAAGATCATAGTTTTCTTAATTATTTTTGAAAATTTTGATTAAATCGGTTGAAAAATCGATTTTTTGCGATTTTTATAAAAAAATTGAAATTTTTAAAACATCAGAAATTTACCTCAACTTCAAAAATTAATATCTCAAGAACTAAAAGATATTTTTAAAATCGGTCTTTTTCATTCGAAAGATCATAGTTTTCTTAATTATTTTTGAAAATTTTGATTAAATCGGTTGAAAAATCGATTTTTTGCGATTTTTATAAAAAAATTGAAATTTTTAAAACATCAGAAATTTACCTCAACTTCAAAAATTAATATCTCAAGAACTAAAAGATATTTTTAAAATCGGTCTTTTTCATTCGAAAGATCATAGTTTTCTTAATTATTTTTGAAAATTTTGATTAAATCGGTTGAAAAATCGATTTTTTGCGATTTTTATAAACACGATAGGTAAAAATTGTAATTTTTAAAACATCAAGAATTTACCTCAACTTCAAAAATTAATATCTCAAGAACTAAAAGATATTTTTAAAATCGGTCTTTTTCATTCGAAAGATCATAGTTTTCTTAATCATTTTTGAAAATTTTGATTAAATTGGCAGAAAAATCAATTTTTTGCGATTTTTATAAACGCGATAGGTAAAAATTTTAATTTTTAAAACAACAAGAATTTACCTCAACTTCAAAAATTAATATCTCAAGAACCAAAAGATATTTTTAAAATCGGTCTTTTTCATTCGAAAGATCATAGTTTTCTTAATCATTCTTGACAATTTTGATTAAATTGGCAGAAAAATCGATTTTTTGCGATTTTTATAAACGCGATAGGTAAAAATTATAATTTTTAAAACATCAAGAATTTACCTCAACTTCAAAAATTAATATCTCAAGAACTAAAAGATATTTTTAAAATCGGTCTTTTTCATTCGAAAGATCATAGTTTTCTTAATTATT
>NW_019281063.1:13754-49463 GCF_000648695.1 Onthophagus taurus
AATGTTTTACTGGGAGTTCCCCAGGGCTCAATCTTGGGCCCATTAATTTTTCTATTGTATATAAATGACCTTCCTGAGTATCTTTCCGATGTCCACATAGTCATGTATGCCGATGACACGTCAATTGCCCTGGCGTCGAATGATGCTGATATGCTTTTTTCTAAAGTCAAGCATACCGTTGAATCATTTGATGCTTGGTGCAAACAAAATCGTATTGTTCTTAATCTAAAAAAGACCGTGTTTGTAAATTTTCATAAGAGGAGAAGGCTTCCGCAAGCCGATGATATCGTTCTATCAAATAGCTGCAAGTTTTTCGCTGTTTATCTAGACGAGCAGCTAAGTTTTGACAAACATGTTGATCATCTGGTTTCGAAATTGAACTCGTCCTTTTATGCAATTCTGAAGTTGAAGGGATGCCTCCCGCTATCGGGATTATTAGATGCGTATTATGCTCTCTGTTATTCGCATCTCTCATACAATATATTATTGTGGGGAAGATCGACGGAGTGGCGGCGTGCCTTTGTAGCACAGAAGCGCATTATAAGATTAATCTTCGACCTAAACTGCAGAGATTCGTGTAGAGATACATTCAAGGCCAATTCGCTTCTTACTCTTCAAAGTATATATATATATAAATCAGTTGTTCATGTGCGGGAGCATGTCGATAGATACCCTGTCATGAAACACAATTACGAAACTAGATCTGATAGTTTGGTGTGCTTGGGTCATCATAAGACGGCTTTCTTTGAAAAGAGTCCACGGTATGATTTCCCAAAGCTCTATAATAATTTGCCATCTGCAATTAAAAAAGCTGATACGCTTAGCTCATTTAAACATAAAGTAAAAATGATGCTTGTAGAAAGGGCGTTTTACGACCGCCAGGAATACTTGTCATTTAATTTTAGTATTAGTCCTAGTCAACTAGCATAGGTCATACTTCATAATTTAATTTCTCTCTTTCTTTGTTGAATATTGTGTATGTTGTGTATTATATATTGTATGTGGTTTGAACTTGTCACATCTACTATTTGTAGCCAGGTGATTAAATAAATTATTATTATTATTATTATTATTATTAAAATCGGAGAATTAGCAAAAAAGTTATATATATGGGTATGATTGCTTATAGCGTTTTTACTCATTTGATTACCGTTATTGCGCCGCCATTACTATGACATGATCTATAGGACGAACTCTTTCCAAAAAGGTATTACAAACTTAAATCGGACCATTAACAAAAAAGTTATACTTATGGATATGATTTTGCTTTTCAAAGAACCGCTTGGCGCCACGTACGTCTGGAAACAGGTTCGTGTTTTGTTACACTTTTCTAATTACCCATATGATTTAGCGACGACCAAAATTCACTTTTATGTAGAAGACAGTATATGCTTTCTGATTTGGTAATCACATCTGATATTATGTTAATTAGTTTTCAATTTTTAGGACTCTAAAGTTAGAGAATTTTTCTATATATTTTACTGTTTTCCGCAGAATTTAAGGTGTTCCCGCCCAAAATCTGCGCCGCCAAAACTATGTTAGGCTCTACTCTACGGGATCTTTCTAATGAGCTATTAATCATTAAAATCGATACACAAACAAAAAAGTTTTTTTTATGGATAGAATTTATGGGTAACTTCACACGGGTGTACTTCTTGATGTTTTTATTTTGTCATTTTTTAATAATTATTCTGAAACGCAAATAACATTGTTATTCGGTTATAAATAAGATAACGCCAACTAACGCAAATAACTTTGGAATTGTTTTTGCATAATATTCTATAATAATTTTATTGAAACGCAAATAACCTTGGTAAACATTATGTGTTGTAAATTTTCCACTATTCATTAAGATTATACAGTGTGTCCGTAATGTAATGGATATAGGCGATAAAATCATTATAAACGGTTTAAGGAAAAATCCCTGAAACCGGTCTAAAGATTTAAATTTTTTGCAATTGTTTGGTGTAGATTTTAAATTTCTTCCGCCATTTTTAAGCGAGTTATGACGTCATCGGTATTTTCTTCAAATGGCAATCCCCATTTTTATTAAGAAATATGACAGAAGATTTTTTTCTGAACCTAATACAGTCAATATTAATATTGTTTACATAAGAAAATTTTCGAGAAAAATTACTTTAAAGTTTAACTACTTCAGATTTGTTGACATGATGAAAATAGCAGTAGCCATGAGTAACTATGGTAACCAATTATTTTAAACAATTTCCTAAGTGTCAAAAACTGATTTAGTAAGTAGTTGACCTCTTTAATACAACATATCCTGATCGCCAACTCATTAGCTAAAGTATGGTGAGCCTAGGTGTGACTAAATTTAAACAGCATGGCCATCCCTCGAAGCATATCTCGAAGTCTGGCCTACTAAATGTTGCAAGGGAAGTTCAACAAATCGTGGTATTGGCTGGGCAAGAAAACCTTCGTGTTACTGTAAGGAGTCTATTGGGTCTAATTTCGACATTAGTAAATCAACGGTTCATAAAATTTTAAAACCCGCAAAATATCATTCCCATAAAGTAAACCTGATTCAAGAGCAATGACTCGTAGTTTTTGCAACAACAATTTTGCAACGAAAATAGTATATTGTTTTATATGGAAGAGAAGCAGTGCTTTTTATGGCGTGGTCTGTCGCTTAGCGACGAACGCAGTGAGTCGCTAATGACAGATGAGCCGTTAAAATTGTGGCGTGTCCGACAGTTTGCCGGACGAACGAAGTGAGTCCGGCAATGACGGACCAGCCACAAACGAATCTGCTTCTCTTCCGAATAAAACATAGTATTTTTTCTTCAAACGTTGCAAATAATACGGCGCTAAAGTGAAATGTTCTTCAACGTTATGGCGCTAAAGTGAAATTTACTTTAGCGCCATAACGCTGAAGTACTTTTTTGCTATGTTGATCTTAGCAACCGTCGTTATGCAACAATGACTTACTTCTACCGCGAGTAAACACGACAACAAAGTTGTCATTTAATGACGTTTGAAGAAAAAATAATTTTTATCGACGTTATTGAATTGTAAATCATGTACAGCAGCTGTACTTTTATAATTCTTAACACTCTCAGGTAGATTTAACAATAAAACACTTTCCTCATCATAAACATCTTTTAATCGGTTCCAATTATTAATAAAAGGACTTTCAACAACTTGAACGTACATTGTAGCATTATGTGGAATAACAATACAATCTTTTTCTAATAAATCATTGTGAGCATTTTTGAAGGTACCAAAAGCACCCTCTCCTATTAATTCAGTATCAAATACTTCAGTAACCAAAATATTCGCCTTAAAATCCATATCAACCCCAATTTTAATATCGGTGGATCGTTTTGGAATAACTTTTATTTTGCCACTGAACCCATTCTCATCAATTACCTTCTTAGCACACTCCCCCATTGGGTTAAAAGCTTCACAAGCAACAACACTNATAAAGTCTTATGTACTTTCTAGTGCCAACTGTACGCAATAAAACAGTACTACAATTCTTGTGTATTAAATATCATAAAATGCTACAACTTTAGATGAAGAAAATATATTGTGTTCCACTTTTTCAAGACAATGCGTTGTTGCTATCTTGAACAGTATAGAAAGGTCTTCATTTGGCACTTTTCTAATTTTTAAAATATTTTTGCAGAAATACGTAATAAGCACTTCTTTTAAAGCTAATTAACACCTACTTGAAGTTACAACCAAATGTTTTAACATATATATCTCGCAGAAGACGCAAGAAGAACTTTTGTCGCTAGAATATTCTTATTCTTTGAGATGTGCTCTATATAACATGATAACCACATCTTGCTTTAACTTGCTCCTTTCCAAGATATTAACGATCAAAGATGATCAGTGACTGAGTGTGTTATTTGACCGTTTTCATATAAAATGCTTATATTCTTCTTCTTAAAAGATAAATCTCGTATATTTGGTGTAAACTTGCATAACAATAATAGAATACCAGACTTAAAGTTTCAGGCATATCTAACAACCGGAAGTGGTTGTTAGATACAGTGCGGCAAAAAACTGGAACACTTGAAATATCTACTTTTTTTGTAAGTACGAAGGCTTTCACGGCCGGAGTAAATTGAACTAAAATTAAAACTAAAACTAGAACTAACACTAGAAACTTTCGGGTTTTGCCGTGCGTCTTTTAAGAAAAGGTTTGACGTTTCGGATGCCATGTTGCAACCTTCTTCAGAAATACTTCGAACCAGTTTTATTAAATAATATTTAAAAAAATTTTTTTAAATGTTTCGATAATTATCCAAATGTAAATGTAAATTCTATATTACGTTGTAAGTGGGGGTTTGATGGTAGCGGATGTCATTCAACTTATAAACAAAAGTTCATCACAAATGCAGAGGGAAAAGATGATTCGCTATTTGTGTCTTCCTAGTCCCATTACGATTGGAAGACAATGATAATAATATTGTATTGTGGAAGAACCCCACACCATAATCTATACGGTTTTGTAGACCGATTAGATTACAATGGGTGCATGAAAATGCCGCTCTTATAAGAACCGAAGAAAAATATATATTTCAAACCAAATAAGCTCCCTTCAGCCATATACCTCAAAATGTGTAAGTGTTAACTTTTCTCTTTATTTCACGATGGTGGATGGCAAGGTATAAAGTCATCGTTTTCTTAAAACTTTATTTGAATTATTCATACATGTTGTAGGTCTGTAATTCTTTGATGGGAATTGAAGGAATCATCTGGAATGGAATGTTATTTATGCAGAGCAAAAATTTCACAGATGAACGGTAGAGCTAGAAGGTTTTAAGTTTGGTTTGTCTGTTCTCCATGCATACATTCGGTTTCTTGTGTGTCTGCTTCACATTTCATATAGATTAGAAATTAGAACTTGGAAGGTGACTAGTTGATACGTAGTTTTAATAAATTATCATCAGAGATTACTGTTATGACAATTTTATAGTAAGCGCGCATGTACTAATCACTTTATACTTCATTTAAGGAATTGACGAGGAACTAATACAGCGATTTGGCGTTGTTTTGGCTGCAATAAACAGTGGGTACAATATTAATTACAATGAATTTGATAAATATTGTTTCAAAACTGCCGAAAAGTACGTCCATTTTATAGTTGGTACTATATGCCAACCAGCGTTCATAAAATTTTGATACATGGATCTGCAGTCATTAAAGAAGCTCTACTACCTATTGGAGAGTTGTCGGAAGAAGCGCAAGAAGCTAATAACAAAAAAATCCGAAAATTTAGAGAGAGCCACACAAGGAAATGTAGTAGACTGGATACGAATGAAGATCTATTTAAAAGACTGCTACTCAGCCCCATTTCACCCCCCCAGCTCACATCCATTTATAAGTAATTTTCAACAGCACATTTCTAGAAAACATAAAAAGATGAGTATCGAGACTAAAAGATTACTTATAATAGACAATGTAGAAGACCAGGAAGAAGAAAAAGATGGCGAAAAAGAAGATGAATATGACGAAGAACAAGAATCAGAACAAGAGCTATATGAGGCAGGATGCAACGAAGATGAAGATGACGAAGAATGGTCTGAAACAGAACAAGAAGAAACACATATTGTTAAGCAACGTAGATAATTTATAGAGAATTAAAGTCCATTTCTGATAGGCTAAAAAAGCATGGTTCGTTCCATTTAAAATTTTCTACTTTCTCGCCATTGAAAATGGAGAAACAATAATTCAATTTTTGACCAGCCTGTATAAGATACTCCGATACAACAAATGACAATCTACTTGACAGCACTTGAAGAATAATCGTACCAATTTAGACCTTTTTTGAATGAACGTTGGCTGAGATATGGGGTTTTAAAGAGCATGGTGAAATTTACCAAAAAAAGTTTAGAACCAAAATAACTCGAAAACAAAAAACGCTAGGTACCAATAACTTTTATCAAAGTTGACCTATTTTTTACGTACAATCAAATGGTGTAATAAAAACTATAGCATTCCATTTAAAATAACGAAGTTATGGTCTACTTCAGTAGACCGGAAGTGGCAGCCATCTTGAAAATATTTTAGATTGAAAGTTCCGAATGAACAACCCATGCCACCAAAATTTCAAAATTGTACGAATAGTGGAACCTGAAAAAGTTCTAACGAACCAGATATGTGAGACACTCTGTAGTTAAAGATTTATTTATAGAAATCTTACATCGAAGTAAACTATATAACCAATTTAGGTTAAACAATTTTGTATTTAGCTATCCTTCACGATTTAATAGCGTTGTATAAAATTTTGTATTTATCCAATTCTAAGGACCTAAATTATATGAAAAAAATAGACTGTGGCCTCAAGTAAATTAGTACTTCCGGTTGACATATTTGATCCAAAAGTTCACAAAGTCTTTAGCATATAGTTCTATAACCACATACCAAGTTTCAAAAAATTATCTCAACCTAAACTGCGTTAAAATATTTTTGTTCGGGTTTTTTCGAATTTAGACCACTGTGCGTCGTTATGCAACAATGACTTACTTCTACCGCGAGTAAACACGACAACAAAGTTGTCATTTAATGACGTTTGAAGAAAAACATAATTTTTTCGACGAACGGACATTTACATTGAGTGGACAAGTAAATAGACAAAGTTGTCGGTATGCGCTACCCAAAATCCAAATTAGCCAAGAAAGTTGCACACCCAATATCCGTAAAAGATTTGAGGAAACCTTAAGTGGAAAGAGATGTTTAAATTTTTCCAAAGCGATGTCATTCCTTCCATCCCAATAATCTTGACACAACCCAATTCCAACGGCAGTTATTCCAACAAGATGGCGCGCCACCACACTTCAAGAAGCTTTACTAAATTAGTTTTTGACACTCAGGGAATTGTTTAGAATAATTGGTTACCATAGTTACTCATGGCCACTGCTATTTTTATCATTATACTAATTTGAAGTAATTAAACATTATAGTAATTTTTCTCGAAAATTTTCTTATGTAACCAATATTAATATTGACTTTACTAGATTCAGAAAAAATCCTCTTTCATATTCCGCAAGAAAAATGGGGAATTGCCATTAACAAAAAATATCAATGACGCCATAACTCATTTAAAAATGGCGGAAAAAATTTGAAATCTACACCAAAAAATTGCAACAAATTTCAATCTTTAGACCCGTTTCAGGGATTTTTCCATAAACCGTTTATTATGATTTTATCGCCTATATCCGTTACTTTACGGACACACTGTATAATAAAATCCAATAATAGCATATTATCTACTCACATATAATGAGGGCTATTATTCACTAAGGTAAAGTTCATGTCACGAGCGAGTGGCATAATTAACCTGAGTGAATAATAGCTCATTATACGCGAGTAGAATACTATACTTTGTCCACGACTATTGAAATTAATTCCATAAATTTATTTGTCCACGACTACCTTATAATATATACCTTATAGTTCAGTTTTTTAAAACAAAATGGTAGCCATTTTTCACAGAGTGAATAATAGCGGTGAATAATAATCATTATTCACGCATAATCAACTCGACAGACAAATAATTATTTGAAACGTCAACATTTCAAAAAACGTCAATTTAAAGACGCGGTCGAGGAGCTGCAGTTTTCAAAAATACATAAAAAAAGGAAATTGATAGTGAGGAAGAGATAATGTGTACTCCACCGGAGATAACAGAAGCTGCAAAAATCACTTCCCTGAATTTGTTGCCTGAGAAATTCCGAAATGTTTATTTATCTGTGTACAACACCCTTATGAACTGGAGGGCGACCAAGAAAATTAGTTCATTCTCAGAGTCAGTTTTACTGGTATATTTTACGGAAAATTAGCTGCAAAAAATAAGCCATCCACATTGTGAACACATTACTCTATGCTTAGGAGTACGCTTATTATAAATCAAGCAGTCAATATAGAAAAATATGTAAAACTGCGTTCACTTTTAAAATGGAGGTCTGAAGGCTTTCATCCGAAGAAAGCTAATACATTTTCTTCCGAAGAAATCAATAAATTTCTTATTGAAGCATGTGATACACAATATCTTGCAATGAAGGTAAGAAATTAGCTACATTAAAAAACTTGTGTAAACAATATTAATAAAATATAATTCTTTATGAGGTTACAACGATAATGGGAATAATGGGTGCATGCCGGTTAAATGAAATGTATAACATGAAAATAGAAGACATAAAAGACCTTGGATCAGCCATTTTGGTAAGCGTACCCAACACCAAAACAAAAAACAGTAGAAAATTTACTATTACTGATAATTTTTACCCGATTTTAAAAAAATACATCGTTCTCCGTCCGGCATATGTAACTTCTCCTGCGTTTTTTATGAATTACCAAAGTGGCAAGTGCACTTCACGAAAGATCGATATTAACAAATTCACAAAAATGGGAAGACAAATAGCTCAGTTTTTGAAACTCCCAAATCCCGAGGAATATTCTGGATAAAGTTTCCGTAGATGGTATGCAACCTTACGCGTGTCTAAAGAGACACGGAAGTTAGAAATCCATATCGGTCGCGGAGGGCTACATGAGTCAATTAAAAATAAAATGGATACAGTTCATAAAATACTATATGTAACTACCAAACTAAAAATCTCATTCAGATTAGTTCTATAAGCAAACAAAATATTGATTTAGATATAAACTCCCTACCTTCTTTTAATATTACTCATTGCTCAAATACAAATATTACAATTAATGTAAATAAATAAGCTCAATAGTTTTAATGGCATGCCGGATGAGGAGCTCTTTTTGCTATCAACAAACGACCATATCTTTTTTGGTTTACTAAAACATCAGCCTGAATAGAAGATTCATATAAGCTCTGTAATCAGCAGCTTTAAATTTCTTAGATCTAAGACGCAAAATTGAAAAAGATACATAATCATAGTTCCATCCACCGGACTTCCACTTTTTGTAATTGTAAATTGTAGTTTTTCTTTAATAACACGAATGGTAGAATGGTTATACCAACAAGGGAACCGTTGTTTAGGTAAAATTCGCTTCAGAACATATCTATAATAGTAAAATTAAAATGCGCGTAAAAGACCTCAACCATGCCTTGCACGTCCATCCCGGCAAAGAAAGATCCCCAATCAATACCGTTTAAATAGTTCTTTATACTCAAGGAATTTGCTTTCTTGTAAAGGCTAATTTTCGTGCCATCAGTCAAGTAAGTTAACGTGACCGATGTAACAATTACAAAAGGCGAACAAAATGGTTTCTGAAACTTGTTATTAAAGAGAGAGAGAATCTTGCAGATCAACGTTTATTGGGACCTCTAAGTTATAATATAATACAGATGCGTATTTATGAAAAAACATTGAAAAAACTTGAATTCAAATTTTATATTGATTGTTGTAAATGTTATTTTAATTTTGTTAAATTTTGAGGGTAAAGAGGGTAGGGGTGGATAATAAGGTGTATTTTTAACTAGTTTTAGTATAGGGGAGTTTTTAGATTTGTAGGAAAAGTAGGAATGAAGGGAGATTGGAGTAGGTCGCTAGGATCCAAAAAGTGCGACTAAATGTACGCGAGCCTAAATTCATTAATCCTCTACATTTTGGGGGAAAGGATCTATTTATTTCAATGAAGAAATGTTGTTATTATTAAAAATTAATTAAAAGTTGAAAAATGGCAAAAGGTTTAAAGTTGCCATTCAAATATTCAAATCAGGGAGTGGATAAAAGTTAACGTGGGATCTTAATAATGTTTTATTTTTGAAAAGAGGGGGTGTTTAGGTGTAAAGGAACGTAGCTAAAGAAGGAAGTTGGAGTTGGCCGCTGAGATCCCAAACAGTGCGAAAAGTGTACGCGGGCCAAATACACTAGTTTGGGAAAGGTTATTGTTAGGAAGTGGGGAATGGGTTGGATAAGAATTTATATAATGGGATTTTTAAGGTTTGAGTTTGGTCATTCAAGCATTCAATACCTAGTTCACACTTTCTACATTTATCAATTTCGTAGGTTTCCAGAAGGTTCAATTTCAGGCCTTTATTTTGTTTATGCAACAATGTCACATTTCTGTCTATGTCAAAGTCGTGATTATGTATAAGCATACGTCTGCCAAAATTAGATTCTCGGTTCAGCTTATGTTCCTTAATTTTTTGTTTAACGGATCTACCCGTTTCTCCAATATATACTGCACCACATATGTCACATTCCAGTCTGTATACTCCATTTTGATCTAATCTGTGCATTTTGTCTTTCGCATTAAATAAAATTTTTTTTCTAAGGTGTTGTTGTTTCTAAATGAGAGGTTTATATTACAATTATGAAATAATTTTTGGATAGAATAACTAATATTTTCAGGATAAGTTATTGCTCTGTAAATTTTATTAATGTTGTAAGGATGAAAATAAGTGATATTTAGCGATGAGATACTCCAGGTTCATTGTGTGATAATTATGAGGAATGATATCAAAAAATTCCACAATGATGTAAATTTATTAGAGGATATGTACAACAATTGTTTCGCTTCATTAGAGCGTCTTCAGGTACAACTAGAGTAATAATAAAAAATTAGCAGGTGTTAAAAATTTACGGAATAATCATTTCTTACCGTCAAATCAACGAGAAATGATCAAGAGATCGTAAATGTGAAGCATCATGTGGAAAAAGATTGAGAAACGAAAATTGATAAAAACTAACAGAAATGATTGGAGACTCGAACGATTAAAGAAACTGAACCATCATTTCATCGTCTCACCCACTAAAAGAAAAGCTGAAGGCATGTTAAAGGCAAAAAGGCTGAAGGCTAAATAAGTGAGGCGATGAAACGAGTATACAGTTTTTGAAACAAAATTAATCTAAAAAGAAAAAAGGAAAAAGAATAATTAAATGAGTATAAAACGAAAAAAACTTATAAAACGTTACCTAGAGTTAAGTGCGCACTTAATCGGCCATTTTCATAAGACCGGTATGAAGTTGGTTTTACAAAAAAGGAGGGGGGATGATCATTGCAACGAGCAGGCAGAGGCGGCAAAATTCAAAATTCAAATTTTAAGAAATAAACGGTTGTTATAAAATTCAGTGATTTCATTGATGATTAAGTTAGGGTTTTTTCTATTGTATAAGTTAATGTAATACTCCTCATAGAGGTCCATTTTTTTAGTTGTTTAAGTAATTTTATGTTGGAAATGTTGGAGGTATGGTTATTAGATGTTTTTTAAAGGCAGAAGAGGATTTAGATATGTGTTCTTTGTATCTGGTCTCTAGGTCACGACCAGTTTGGCCTATATAGAAATTGTCACAATCACCACAACTCAGTCTATAAATCCCGCTTCTCTGAATATCAGAAAAACTGTGTCTATTGTTAGCAAGATTCTGCCCAAGTTTATGTCCAGCGGTAAATACCGGGGTAATATTAAAGTCTTTCAGATTTGCAGAGAGAGTCTCCTGTAAGTGGGGCTGATAAGGTACGGAAATGTAAAAAGGTTGTTTAGAAAATTTAGGGTATATGAGATTGTTAATATTATTTTGATGTACACGGTAAAAAAGGCTCTGTATTTCATCAAAGGAATAACCATTATCGAGGCCCACCCCTACAATTGTTTGGATTTCTTGTTTAAACGCTGTAAGATCAAGAGGGTATTTAAGAACTCTGTTGAACATGAATCTTAAGGAGGCGTATTTATGCTGTTTACAAGTGAAGGAGGTTTTTGGAATTATGCAATCGGTGGTAGTAGGCTTGCGGAAAATATCGAAGGCCACTCTGTTCTCAGAAGGTTTTCTAGTAATTTTTAAATCAAGGAAGTTAATGGACATGTTGTTTTCTATGTTATTAAATATGTTGTTAAGAGCAACAAGTTGAGCCTTA
This sequence comes from Onthophagus taurus, assembly GCF_000648695.1. Lineage (NCBI taxonomy): Eukaryota > Metazoa > Arthropoda > Insecta > Coleoptera > Scarabaeidae > Onthophagus > Onthophagus taurus. The sequence goes on from NW_019281063.1 coordinate 25,563, forward strand.
TTACCTTCGAATACAAGAAGAATGTCATCAACATATATTTTGTAAAATTTAATGTGTTTAGTGAAGAAAAGATATTTGTCAGAGAACAGAGTGGCCTCGAAGTTATTGACGAATATGTCAGCAATGATTCCTGAAATGGGGGATCCCATAGGTAAACCGTTCTTCATACGATAAAACTTGTTGTTGAAAATAAAGAAATTTTGTTCACAGACAAAGCTGATGACATTAATTAAATTGAAAATATCTTGGTATTGAACATTAGGAAATTGTTTGATGTTGTTGCAGAGGTGGGTCTCGATGATGCTCAGTGCTCATTTAATTATTCTTTTTCCTTTTTTCTNGTAGGCTTGCGGAAAATATCGAAGGCCACTCTGTTCTCAGAAGGTTTTCTAGTAATTTTTAAATCAAGGAAGTTAATGGACATGTTGTTTTCTATTTCGTTAGTAAATTGTAAGTTGTTAATGTTATTAAATATGTTGTTAAGGGCAACAAGTTGAGCCTTATTACCTTCGAATACAAGAAGAATGTCATCAATATATGTTTTGTAAAATTTAATGTGTTTAGTGAAGAAAAGATATTTGTCAAAGAACAGAGTGGCCTCGAAGTTATTGACGAATATGTCAGCAATGATTCCTGAAATGGGGGATCCCATAGGTAAACCGTCCTTCATACGATAAAACTTGTTGTTGAAAATAAAGAAATTTTGTTCACAGACAAAGCCGATGACATTAATTAAATTGCAAATATCTTGGTATTGAACATTAGGAAATTGTTTGATGTTGTTGCAGAGGTGGGTCTCGATGATGCTCAGTGCTCATTTAATTATTCTTTTTCCTTTTTTCTTTTTAGATTAATTTTGTTTCAAAAACTGTATACTCGTTTCATCGCCTCACTTATTTAGCCTTCAGCCTTTTTGCCTTTAACATGCCTTCAGCTTTTCTTTTAGTGGGTGAGACGATGAAATGATGGTTCAGTTTCTTTAATCGTTCGAGTCTCCAATCATTTCTGTTAGTTTTTATCAATTTTCGTTTCTCAATCTTTTTCCACATGATGCTTCACATTTACGATCTCTTGATCATTTCTCGTTGATTTGACGGTAAGAAATGATTATTCCGTAAATTTTTAACACCTGCTAATTTTTTATTATTACTCTAGTTGTACCTGAAGACGCTCTAATAAAGCGAAACAATTGTTGTACATATCCTCTAGTAAATTTACATCATTGTGGAATTTTTTGATATCATTCCTTATAAGTGATATTGTTGTTTTATGAAAATTTTTCTTATTAAGTATTGAATATCTGACTCTTTATATCTATTGTTGTTCGCAATTGTTTGAATAATTTGAAGTTCTTTATTTTTGTCTATTGTCGAGAGTGGAGTGTTGTAACATCTATGTATAAAAGCTCTAAAAGCTGCAGCTTTGTGAGTCTTATGGTGAAATGAATCTTTAGGAATGATTGAGTCAGTTTGAGTCGGTTTTCTATATATATTAAATGTGATCAGATTGGCATTATTATGTAAAGTGAGGTCTAAGAAATTCAGTTTTCCATCCAATTCATTCTATTGTAAAATTAATATTATTATGTAAATTGTTAATGTGTGAATGGACTGTATGAATGGAGTCATAATCTTTATTATTCCAGATAAAATAAAGCGTCTCTGATGATGATAATATATCGAAACATGTTAGACTAAGAATATGAAAAATAAAAAATCAGTAATTAATATATTATTTTCACCCTCTACCCTCTTCCTCCATTTCCACACCCTCGGCTCCTCGGCCCAATCATCCCCTCATCCATCCCTTTGTCTCCTCACCCCCACAACCATTCTCATCCATCGTTTCCCCTCTCCCCCTCTCCTAAGATCTGCCCTCGGTCCAACTCCTCCTCCCTCAACTCACTGCACCCATTCAACATATGTTCCCACGTTTCCCATTCCTCCCTGCATAGCCTACACCACCTCTCCTCATCGGCCATCCAGTATCTGTTAGCTCTCTCCTCGTTTCCACAACGGAACCTAGCCATCAACTTCTTCCCTTCCTCATCTCCTTCCAATAACAAGTATCTAGGCAGCCCCTCCGTAATTATGTCCCTGTACCATTCGTTATACCTTCCCTCTTTTATTTGTGTCCTTCTTTCCTGTCTCTGCACATCTCGGTCCCTATATCTCAACTAGTAAAAAAAATAAATAATAAATAAAAAACCAGTAAAAATACAGATTACAAATTGAAGGAACCCCTATGGGCTCCAAAATCTCTCCGATACTGGCTCTGATAGTGATGGACCACGTCATTGATAACATTTTAAAGAAAAATAACATAAACTTCAGAATTAATTTCATCAAAAAATATGTAGACGATCTAATTTTGGGTGTCCACAAAGACGATGCAGGAGCAATTTTAAATCAGTTTAACAGTTTCCACCCTAGCATACAGTTCACACTTGATCACGAAGTCGACGGGGGGTTACCCTTTCTTGACACTAAAGTCATCAGAAACTTGGATAACTCGATCGTTTTTGATTGGTATAGAAAGCCTACTTATTCTGGGAGATATTTAAATTTTCATTCTAACCACACTTATGGCCACAAGATAGCAACAGTTTTGACAATGAAACATAGAATAACACATATTAGTGATCCGATGTTCCTTGATAAAAATTTGAGATTTTTAAGTAATGCCTTTGTTAATAATGGGTATCCCCCAAAACTTGTTAATAAATTGTTATTCTCTACCAACATCTTAAATACTACAACAAACACAACTGAACAGATTGTTAAATATCGTAAAATTCCTTACGTAAATGAACTTACGGGTAAAATTAAAAAAGTCTTTAAGAATATTGACAACATCAAAGTTGTGGATTGTTACGATAACAAATTGCAAAAATATTTCACTAAAGTCAAGGACAGCACTGGTCCACTATTAAAATCAGGTGTTATCTATTGCATTTCGTGTGGGGAATGCAATGGCAAATACATTGGGCAAACCAATCAGTGGCTAAAAAGTAGGATTTCGAAACACAAAAGCGATTGCAGGTTATTAAAAACCTCCTGTGCTCTGTCACAACATACCACAGACACAGGACATAAATTTGACTTTGATAATGTCATTTCTAATGACAAAAGCAAGAATAGGCTGGCCCCCTAGACATTTTGTTTTTTCCGTTTACATAAAATTTTCCTACATCTAATGTTTAACTTTTCAACAAATTAATATTTTAAAATTGTTACTTAATTTAAACAATCTAAATTTGTGTGCAGATTGAAATTTAGTTATGTTAACTTTTATCATCACTTTAAATTTTTAAATTTTGAATTTCAATTACAGTTTTCTCTTTATATTTTAACGCACGCGCTGGGCGTATTGTTCCATTTTTGTTCAAATAAAACTAGAATTTCAGAACCAAAAAAAAGAAAAAACGAAAGTAAAATTTTAACGTGTATCTCGTTCGTCTCAATGATTTTAAACTTTTAATTCCGAGTTTTAATTTAATTAAACGCAATAATATCTATGTAATGTGTTCAATAATGTTTTTGGTTTATCCACTTCATAAACAAGTAAGTTTTTCAACTTATTTTATAAAATTTCTACCATTATAAGAAAATTTTTTTTTTCTCTTTAACAGCAAATGTAATTCGCTCTGATGAAGGTTGTAATTCGACAACCGAAATATATTAGCAAATTGTAAAAAGTTGTTCCTGTGCTTATTTGACCGTTCACCCCGCATAGATCGTTTTAAGTTTAAATACATACAATAGTTTTAAAAATAACACAAAAAATTGATACATTATGTTCCATCATAGTATGTATGGTTATCAAGATAGCAACATTAACTTTTAAATACATACATTCGTTTTAGATAGAACAAAATGAATTTTTGTTAATTATTCAATAACTATAAGAAATATACCCCACAAACTATATATATTTGTTATCAGAAGAAAATAACAAATTAGTTTAGGTCATAGCCAACTATGGTTTCCATTTAAAAAAATAAAGTTATGTCTCAAATCTCGAAAGTAAAAGATGGGAAAAAAATTCTACATACGCCACTGAATTCTTCGTAAAATGTTGCCCATATAATGTTTTATTTATAATACTCCATCTTTGATAATAAGTGAGATATGCGCGATTGTCGTTTTCGCAAAATTTTTGTTTTTGCCGATAGGGGGAAAACAAAAGACGATAGCTGTTCGGAGTTTTCGGCATTAACATTTTCTCGAAAAACGAGATCATGACATGTAAGCTACTTTTTTTCTATCTCTTTTAGTTTCGGAGATAGCCTATGCGGACATCGAAATTGGGACACCTGTAGAGTTAAACCGCACTATTTAAAACTATTAAAAAAGTATTAAAAAACATAAATTTATGTGAATAGAAATACCTAGTAGAAATTTTATGTAAAGCAAAAAGCAATCATTTTTTGATTGATTAAATTATCCATTAACAAGCTTTGTTTAAGTCAATTTAAATAAAAACAAATCTTCCTTCTTTCTTGCTTTTTTATTTATTTTATTTCTATATCGATTTCGAGGAAACAATCCTCATCTTCAGTAGAATCTTACATAAAATTTAAACATTATGATATAATATCAAAACTTATAAAATTACTTACTGTCAATTAAGTTGAAAATAGTATATTAAAAAACAAGTTTCGTAAGACACGTTTGAAATGCACGAATTCAAGTTGAAAAACGAGTGGCGAAGCCACGAGTTTTTTAATGAATGAGTGCTTTAAGTCTTATGAAACGTGTTTTTTACGCTATTTTTTGTAATTCGCGTTTTTATTCTTTTTTTTCTCAAAAATAAAATAAATTTTGACAATGTAGGGAAATAGGTATGTACCAGTTGGTAATACCGTAACACTTGAAAATAGAAATTTGAATTGACAATTAGAAACTGTGAAAACAAAATGTATTCACCTAACAAAAATGTTTGATGTACACCTCCCAAAATAAGAGAAATTGCTCAGAGTTCAATGTCCTCATCATTGAGGACCTTGTATTCGGTGCTAAGAACACGTTTAAACATCCATAGACAAACATTGTCACATTGACAACTAGAAAAATTAATGACCCAATGTCACCAACTTGAACTTGTTCCATAAAATGTTACTAAAATCTCATTACAGCATCGGATGCTGTAAGGAGTCTCATTACAGCACCCGTTTGAGTACTGTTATAGCTTTCATTACCGTCGCGAATTACAAAAAATATTAAACATTAAATCCAACATATCATCCAAAGTAAAACTTCAACAACTTTAATCCAAATTTGAAACTTCTTCCTTTTATATAATTGAATAAATACAACAGAATATTAAAAAATCAAAAATCAAAAACCAAAAATCAAGATACATTTAAACAAAATCCAAAATAATACAAAACCATGGTGTGTAATCTTACTACTATAAAAATGTAGACCATAGAATAATTTATATATATTATGTATATAGAAGGTCATCTCCCCACTATTTTTTGGTACAAGCGCTCCCAAGGGGATTGTGAGGGAACTAATTAGGTTAAAGCGCGAAATTTAAATATAGGTATTTCTATACCGGTTTTACCTTTATTTTGAAGAGGTCAAGTGCATTTTCCAAATAATAAGGAAAAAATATGAATTTAAAGTTTTTCCAAGATAATATTCATAATTTTTAATGTATATTGCTCATTGTCTAAGGCCCACTTTTACCATCCTCCTGATAAACTATCTAGAGGATAGTTGCCATGGTTACGGCGGTTTTAAGCGCTCTCATTGGCTAAGAACTGGATTTATCTATCGGATAAATTTATTAATTATTAATCAAAATAACCCGTAAACGAAAAACGCTAAAAAAAAACGCTTTAACGGTGTACGCTAATAATGGCAAATAAAAGTAACGAATTAGACAATAAATATATGCGTATAGCACTGGTAACTGGAATGAAGAGTTAGGAAGATTTTAAAGTGGGAGCTTGTGTCGTTAATCCAAATGGAAAAGTAATTGCAATGGGGTATAATTCAGTTTTATTGCCTAAACTTCATAAAGAATTTGTCAACAAGAACTACGACTATGCGATCTGGTACTGTACTAGTAAGTAGTATACAGTATCATAGTTGTAACATGTACTTAACCCATAAATTTCAGTTAAATCAGCCATGGAATCAGCTTTGAATGATTCTACCGTCGATTATAAGAATGCAACCGTTTACCACACCACATACCCATCCCCGTATTGCGTAAAAGAAATGGCAAAGAAAGGAATTCGACGTGTCGTATTTTATAACGATAAAAGGCCACATATAATGCCAGAGACCTATTATGAAGATACGAACCAGGTCTTGAAGGAAAGTTGCATTTTAAGCAGGTAAATTCAACGTTCCAAATTTATCCGAACCAACAAATTTTTTTTATTGTCACTCAATTTACAGTCCATTTAAAGCTCAAGTTAACGGGTTGGCCACTTTTACTGAAGATGACAATACTAAAACGGTGCGGTTGACTGCAAATCTTGTGAATATCGAGAAGTACCAGTATTATAAAATTCGCAGACGAGAATAGAGTGACAACAATGTTGAAGAATGTCGTCTGCAGTTACAAAAATTATTTTGAAAAATATGACAAAAATGTGTAGTCAAATTGAAGTGTGACGTAAAATTCGTGCATTAAAAAAAATTAAATTAAATTAACAACGTTTCTTTTTCTTTTTTTCTTCCTGTAATTATTTTAATTTGTTGGTCTAAATAAATATTATTATCTTTCTCACACTCTGAGTAATCGATCTGATAATCGAGATGGAGCAATATTTATATATTATGTTAAATGAAAGTTTGAAATCCCAACTTTATAACGATACACAAGTGTACCTAACAATTATACTCAAAATCAAATTCAATTTCAGCATTTATATACTGCAAGAGAATTACTATCGCATTCCACTATTCTTGTTCATTCCTTTACTGACGGTAATTTCTCCCTTTCTATATGAATGCGTCAAATTCTGCTATGTGCTATGTGAGCCGTTCTTTCACAAACTATTGGTGGTAAGATTCATCCAATTGCCTTCTTCTGTAAGAGGATCTGTGTTGTTGATTATTTATTAACCCTTTGTGTCTCGACGGCACTTTAAAGTACCGATAGTTTTAAACACTCATTTTAAACTGTAGTCATCTATTCAGCGCATTTAGAGCTGTACTTTCTACTATACAAGAAAGAATCTGCACAAAAAATGACACAATCCACAATGTAGGGTTTTTAGGTATATTTAAACTTATTCGTCCAGATGTGAGGTTAGAAGTTTAGTGAAAAGTGGTGTTGTTGAATTTTGTTGTTCAAAAAGGTATCTCTGATAAATGGTTATTAGGTGTGAATATTACAGATCATTTTAAAAGGAAAGCATTCAGCTTTAATTTAAAATAAGTTTATTTCAAAACTTTTTTTTCAATATTCAACCCAACGATTATTATACATCATTTTAAAGAGAAAGCTTCGAGCTTTAATTTAGAATAAGTCTCATCCCTTAATTTCAATAAATACGACTTCCAGGAATTTTTAATTTATCATCTTTTTTGACACTTTTAGATTGTACGAAAATGTAAGTTTTGTTTCAAAATTTTTTTTTTCAATATTTTTCCTATTTAACCCAACGATTATTATACATCATTTTAAAGAGAAAGCTTTGAGCTTTAATTTAAAATAAGTCTTATTCCTTAACTTCAATAAATACGGCTTCCAGGAATTTTTAATTTATCATCTTTTTTGATACGTTTAGGTAATACGAAAATGCAAGTTTTGTTTCAACATTTTCTTTCTTAATATTTTTCCAATCCAACCCAACAATTATTATACATAATTTTAAAGAGACAGCTTTGAGCTTTAATTTAGAATGAGTCACATTCCCTAATTTCAAGAAATACGGCTTCCAAGAATTTTTAAATTAGCATCTTTTTTGACACTTTTAGATTATACAAAAATGAAAGTTTTGTTTCAACATTTTGTTTTCAATATTTTTCTAATCCAACCCAACGATTATTATATATCGGATTTAAACAGAAAGCTTTAAACTTCAATTTAAAATAAGTTTCATTCCTTAATTTCAGTAAACACGGCTTCCAGAAATTTTTGAATTAGCATCTTTTTTGACACTTAGATTATGCGAAAATGTTAGTTTTTGCTCAATATGCTTTTTCTCAATATTCTATCAGATTTTCGTCGTTTTGTAGCTACAGGTCTGATAAATAAATATTCAAATTTACTGCGTCCACGAAAATGTCGTTGCGCAAGTTCAAAAGAAAGAGGAACTTGTGAAAGTTGTTCTGCCAAAGCTAGACCCCACTGAAAATATACTGTGTACAATGCTTATTTATGTTGTAATGAAAGAAAGCACTGTTTTTCTGAATATCATAATGTGATGTAGCTAAAGCAAGTGTTACTTATTTTCTAACGTAATGAAAAATGTGTTATTTTTATATTAGCAATAAAAGTTTTTGTATACTGTAACATCACTAAAATATATTTTAATACTCTCAAGTACCATTATCCTCTGGAATAGGGAGATTGCATATTTTGCTAAAATTGATTCCAAAGGCCTTTACTGAGTGATAGTGTTTTAATTCCGTCACAAAGTTTCAAAATATTTGACTTCTTGGGACACAAAGGGTTAACTCACGTTTCTCTTGAAAATGAGGTTCTTCTTATCAGTTTAATATGAGTCATTTCGGATCATTTTAATTTAATTGTCATAAATGACGCTTTACGAAAAAATTGTTTTAATAAAAGATTTTGATAATTTAATTATAAACAAGTTTCGTTTAATAAATTTTTTGATTTCATCAATAATTAGGAAGATAACCTCAAAAAACGATTTTTTTATACCAGTGTGGAACACCATCTGGTGGAGATATCGCAAAATTTTGTTAAAACAAATCATTTTAAATGATATTCTAAACAGATATTATACGAAACATTTTTCTGCTAAAACAATTTTTTCACACGATTTGCCTTAATTTAAAATGAGTTATTTCGGATCATTTTAATTTAATTGTAATAAAAGACGCTTTACGAAAAAATTGTTTTAATAAAAGATTTTGATAATTTAATTATAAACAAATTTCGTTTAATAAATTTTTTGATTCCATCAATAATTAGGAAGATAACCTCGAAAAACATGACATTTATAACTATTTTGAAATGATTGTTGACAATTAATGTCAGTTTCAATGACATGTTTACTCATCTGGAATAAGTGTTTCGAAATGTAAAACCATAATGTTTATAATAAATAGTATTAGGGCTAAAAATGCGTTACGTAATGAAACCAGTGCGGTAATGAACTTCATTACGTAACTCAAATGAGTGTGGTAATGATGACTTATCCAATCAGTCGTAGGTAAATGGTAATTTACAGAATCTTTATATCTTTAAAATTCGTAGTTGACGATAAAAAATATTTTTAGATTGTTTAATATCTCTATATTATTTTATCTTATTATTTATCTGTAAGCGCATCAATCAAGAAAACATTTAGGCATTACCTTAAATAACAATATCAATTATATCTGTATGTGTAGAAATATATGTATTTGTAATCATTAATAAATGATAAGATTATTTGATAAGTTATAAGTTAAGATAAGAACATATACAAAAAGCGCGATTTTCTAAGTTCGTTTTCATTATTTGATCTATTATTAATGGTGTACGCTAATAATGGTAATTGACAGTAACGAATTAGACAATAAATATATGCGTATGGCATTGAAAAATGGGATGAGGAGTAGGGAAAATTTTAAAGTGGGAGCTTGTGTGGTTGACCCAAATGGAAAAGTCATTGCAATGGGATATAATTCAATTTTATTTCCTGAACTTCATAGTGAAAGTCTCAACAAGATGCTCGACATTAACTTACGGTACTCCACTAGTAAGTAGTATTATACTTATAACATACATGTATACAGGGTCTGTCACGACGAGCTGAAAAACTACAAGCACTATTTCTAAAAATTTGCATATAGCGTTTATCCGAGGTGCTCGTTTCAACTGAAATGTTTTCAGTTTTCTCCAACTTCCGGGTATACCGGAAATGGACCGCAAGTTCGTTATTTTAAATGGAATGTTTGATGATGAAGATCAATTTTTGCAAGTTTCGCCGATTAAGTTTGAAAAATTCGTATAAAATCCAGTTCTTGGAATAGGAGTATGAAAATTTCCCAAAGTATTAATAAAAGTGTCCTCTTTCCAATGAACCAACCCGTTTTGAAAAATAACTTTTAGTTTTTGAGAAAACAATATTTGAAGTTTTGATAAAATTTTCGATGTTGCAATTTTTATCGATAATTTTCAAAATTCGTTATAAAATTCACTTCTTGAAAGATCCTTGTGGAAATATCACAAATTATTAATTAAAGTATCCTCTTTTTAATGCAATAAGCCGTTTTAAAAAATCTCTTTTAGTTTTTGAGAAATAAATTTTTGAAATGATCGACAATTTTTTCAATTTTTGCAAGTTTCGCCGATTAAGTTTTAAAAATTCGTATAAAATCCAGTTCTTGGAATATGAGTATGAAAATTTTCCAAAATGTTATAGCTTTTAGTTTTTGAGAAAACAATATATGAAGTTTTGATCAAACTTTCGATGTTGCAATTTTCATCGACAATTTTCAAAATTCGCTATAAAATTCATTTCTTGAAGGATCCTTGTGGAAATATCACCAATTATTAATTATAGTATGCTTCGTTTTAAATCAGCATCAAAAAAATTCCTTTTGTATCTTCTATCCAAATAAGTTGACATATCTTATCAGCTTTCTTATTAATTTCATTTCATGGCCGGATAGATATACCGGATAATCGGATATCCGGCCGAAAGAGATGCCGAATATTCGGTATCCGGCTTTTCGCAAAATCACTATCCGTTCCATCACTACTAATAATCAAGAAAATTTCATTTCTTCAAGTTTCTACGAAAACCATACATTTTAGATATAGGGATGTAATGACAAAATTCCCTTATTTTCCAGCGTACAATACACTGGTGAAGGAAAAAATTTAGGTGTCCATTTAAAAAAATGAAGTTTTTGACTTTTCGAGATAGGGAAATTCGGCGCAAATTTCTGACGTGCCATAATTTGTACAATGTATAATGTTTGATAGAACTTTTCAAGGGTTATGTAAGCTATGGGTCCTCTCTGTGCAAATCCTGAGAATATTTGGCTGAACTCGAGTGTAATTTCGAAAAATTATTTTTATTTTGAAAGGTTGGATGTGTCAAAATTTTCGAAGAACTGAAATTATTCAAAAACTATATTAAAATTTCGAAAATTTAATAAAAATTGGTACATTCCATTTAAAATAATGAAGTTGAGGTTCATTTACGGTATAGCCGGAAGTTGGAGAAAACTGAAAATATTATCATACATTATCACATTTATCACACATATAGAGATAGTTCGTCGTGGCAGATCGTGTACAGAATGGTTCAGATTTTAAATCAGGGAGCTTTACTAAGACGTAGTATTTGCCAAAATAACACAAGTTTTTATATAAACATAGGGTAATAAATTTCAGTTAATTTAGCCATTGAATCAGCTTTGAATGATCCTTATATCAATTATAAGAATGCTACCGTTTACCAAACCACATACCCGAGCACGAACTGCGTAAAAGAAATGGTAAAGAAAGGAATTCGACGTGTGGTATTTTATAACGATGAAAGGTCAGATTTTAAAGCCAATAACTTTTATACAAATACGGACCTATTTTTGGAACATGGTGGCATAACAAAAAGGTAAATTCAACGTTTCAAATTTATCCGAGTCAACAAAACTTTTACATTGTCACTACCTTTACAGATTTTTTAAAGCTCAAGTTGAAGGGTGCGTCGATTTTACTGAAGATATCGTTACTAAAGAGATTCGGTTGAATGCAAATCTTGTGAATACGAATATCGAAAAGTATAAGGATTATCAAATTCGCAAATTGGATTAGAGTGAAAACAATATTGACAAATAATTCTGGTCGAATGTAGTTGGAGAAATTATTTTGAAACATACCATAAAAATCTGTAGTCAAATTATAGTGTGAGATAAAAACTGTGCATTAAAAAAATCAAAAAAAAATCTTTGTTATCACTATGTTGCATATTTTTATTGCACTAAGACCTAGAACTAGAATCATTCGGGTTTAGCCATCTTGAGAGACGTGGGACTAAATTCGAAAGTTTTTAGTTCTCAAAATACCTTTAAAGTGAGTCCAAAGCATTTATCTTAAAAACACAAAAAATTCGAACTTTCAACTTTTAATTTTTACATATTTGTCAACTACATAAAAAATCCTTTAAAATGAGTCCAAACACGACATATTTAACTTTAATATTATTGGAAATACAATCACTTCCGGTTTGAAACGTCATGGTTAATTTTGACATATTTATCATCTTCATTAAAAAACCTTTAAAATGAGTCCAAAGATGACGTACTTATCTGAAAAAACAAAAAAGTTTGAATAAAACACATTAAACCCGAAGTTAGCAACAATTATTGCAATTATTGCTATTTAATTTTTAAATATTACCTTGATTTTTTATTTTCTTTTTTTAGTATATTTTTGTTTTTGTGACAAATATTAAGACATTTTATAAAAATTAAGAATATGTCAAACTGACATTGACATTTCAAGCCGAAAGTTGCTTATATCTCGAATAATATTGGAATTAAACGTATCATGTTTGGACTTATTTTAAAGGATCTTTCACGACGATTACAAATATGTCAAAATTGACGTTGACATTCTTAACCGGAAGTTGACCATAACTTCATTAACATTGAAGATAAACATGTCGTGTTTGTTCTCATTTTAAAGGATTTTTAATGAAGATTAAAAATATGTCAAAATTGAGGTTGACATTTTAAACCTGAACTTAGTTATCATATAATAGAAGTTTTATAATGAAGTTAATCTAGTGTTAGTCACTTTTCAACACTTTCTTTTTATTTTTAACGTATTTTTTTGTCATTTCACATTGATTAAAAAAAATTGTCGTGAAGTGAAATGATAATTGTTGAATTTTTCTTAATACAAGAAACTTTTTTCTTTGTTAAAAAAGAGCATTCTTAAATTTTAATCTGTGAACTTGTAACACATCGTCCTTAATTTCATTTTACAACTTTTTAAACTTTAATTTTGTAAATTAGTAACTAATAATCCGATTTCGACTTTAATACGTGATCTTTTTTAACAAAACAAAAAGAAATATTGAGAAACTTGTTTATAAAATGGATAAGATGAAAGATGTTAATCTATTTGTAGAGTGTCTGAAGATGGCCAGGGGCCGAAACTGGTTAGACTTAAATTCTATGTAAAATAAAAACCAGTTTAAAAGTACAAAATCAAACTCTACATTATTTTCTTCAAAAATTTTTACACGAATTTAGTGATCCAATTTATGCCACGATTCACAGTGGTCACTTTTGTCGATCTAAGCGCGCGAAATTATTTTGTATGGTAAAATATATAATTAACTTTTGAAAAAGTTTACGAAAAGATAGAACTGGATATATTACTGAAAAAGTACTAAAATAAAAGAAAATTAACGTACAAAGTGTAAATAAACGAAGAAATGCTTTAAGGCAATGGTTTTTGATATAATTTCACAAAATCAAACAATACCAGTTTTTAAAGTGTAACATGTAACTGAAAACAGAAAAAAAACGCTTTTTATTTCCTAGTTATAGTCTATGTCACTGTTATAAGATTCACTTTCACTACTATCATTTATGCTACATTTAATCATTTCTTTAACTTCTGATGGCAAAATGCTACTTTTCTTAGGTTGTGATGGTCGCAAACTACTAATTAGTGGATCGGATGATACGAGTTACGAGTAGCACGTGCATCATATCTTCGAACCAGTTTCTGAAGAAGGTTGCAACATGGCATCCGAAACGTCAAACCTTTTCTTAAAAGACGCACGGAAAAACCCGAAAGTTTCTAGTGTTAGTTCTAATTTTAGTTTAACTGTCTATATTGCTTTGAATCCTTATTTCGTGATTCTTGTACCTATTCGGACATTTGTCCGATAGGTAAAACCGACTTTTTAATTAGATCTGCCCCATGAAATAATATTTTATGTAAACTTTGTGGCATATAATACCAAGGATACAAATTAACATAGATCCTTGCAGTATCTATATAATAAGTTTTGAATAGTACGCTATTTACTTCGAAACCACAGGAAATGGTAATTAACATGGTACTTATTCGTTTTATAAAATTTTCATTCACTCCTGTGACTTCAGAAGCTTGTTCAGGACTTCTGAAAAAACGTCTGGCTGTATTGCCGTCATTGGTTGTCCGAAAACCTAGCTTAGGCATATCAACCAGAAGACCCATGTTACGACGAAAATTTTCTTGTATTTCTTTCTTCCTTGTTTCTACTTTTTCCTTATCTTCTTTCCTGACATATATCTAATCTGTATGGAATATGTAAAATGTACTCAAACGCTTTTATTCACGCATGGAGGCTTGAAATTCCATATTCCAACTTATCTTCTTTTATCACTCGTTTTAATACGACATCTATGTCATTCATTTGCTTCGAAGAAGTTCCACAAAGGTGACAGTTTTGACCAGGCGTATCAGATAACCAACTGCAAATTTTACCATCAATCATGGTTAAAAAAAAAAAGGAATAACACGGTATCAGATTTGTATGAAATTCAGTAATCATTGGAGGCAGTTCATCTATTTGTTTTTTAATGTTTTCAATTTCATTTTTGACAAATGCTTTTGTTTCTTTATGAAAAATTATTTTTATTGGCCGACAGTATTTTGTTGAAGATGTAGATTCATTTTGCCATATAATAAATCTCTGTTGTTGGGTGGTTGTTAGACAACCTGTAATACGGGAGTTGTAGAATAAAGACAGTTAACCTCGAGACTCGGAGCGTACAACATGGTGTCAGAAGTGGGGTTACACAGGAAAAAATATAGAGTATAAATCAACTCTAAAACATGGTTCAGATCGGTCCAATTTATTTAGAGTTATTTTTTTACACTATATAGTGTAGGTGATTAGATTAAAAATGTACATTAAATAGTGAGAAGATGGTGTTTATTAAATAGTGTAAAATCGTTACTCTATAACAGTGTATTATATGTAATCTAACTAGATGTTGTCGTGACTCTAATTAGATACATTTCTAATCTAATCAGTGTAAATTATTAAAAATTCGATCTAATTTTACTCTATTAATTAACAAAATATCACTAAATAGTGTGTATCTTCCACTTATTAGTGTTAATTTTTAATAGGAAGTGGAGTATTCTTAGGGAAGTTTTACGTTTGTAATAAAAATCAAAATTATAAAATATTTGTTTTTATTTTTACTTGTAATATATTGTTANAACCAGTAAGTCAACTTTTACATTACCTATAAGACACGTGCTCTGACTCCATTTCGTTTGTTTTTCAGAATTTTATTTATTAAGAAATAACAAAATATTTTAAATTATGACATGCTCTTCAAGCCATAAATAATTTTTATCACATTTTCATTTACAAAATTTTCAAATTTGTTCAGGAATTAAACTAAACTGCTAAATGTTGACGAAAGTAGAAATGAATTTTAATCATAAAAAGGAGTTCCTCTGAGACCTGACGGTGAGCTATTTCTTTTAATTTCTTTTGATATCTTTTAATCCTTTTGTTTCCCTAAATGTTAGTTTTTGCTCCTTCATTGTTTTTACTCTTTAGTTGATTTGTTAAGTTAATCTGATAATATCATGGTATTTTCAGTCGTGCCTGAAGAAGGAAAGAAATTCCGAAACATACACCCAGAGAAATAAGTTGTTGGGCCAAATGTTTTTCTATTTTACCACAAAGAAAAACGTCAATAGATTTTAAGCAAAAAAGTTTTCTGTTATCCCAAAATAGTAGATGTATTTGATTCAAGAGTTAAAATCTGTTTTAAGTCAATAAGGAAATCATTTATGGTAAAATATATAATTTTTAACGTAAAAATAATAACTATTGAATTAATAAACTACCTTTTTAAATTTAATGTGTTTAAATATTAAACTAATATGTGAACATTATTGCGCTAAAAGTGCGATTTATTATAACAAAACTCTTAAGTTATTGAATCAATGAAGTTTTCCTTTTTGATTAAAACTTGTATATTTTTATTTCAAAATGAAAACATTATTACTACAAAAATTTTTAATTTTCAGATAAAAGCATAAGTTATTAGTGCAATAAAGGTTGTTTTTTCACTTAAAAGTTTTCTTTTTCTTTAAAAAAATTAACCTTTTTATCACCAAATGTTTTAAATTTTCAGTTAAAAGAATAAGTTATTAGTTTAATACAATACCAATTTTATGGTAATAGGTATCGTATTTTATATTAAAATATTTTACCATTTGAAAAAGTAGGAATTTGGTAAGTGAAACACCTTAATTGATTATGTTACTAGT
Source organism: Onthophagus taurus (assembly GCF_000648695.1). Lineage (NCBI taxonomy): Eukaryota > Metazoa > Arthropoda > Insecta > Coleoptera > Scarabaeidae > Onthophagus > Onthophagus taurus. Next base: position 42,018 of record NW_019281063.1, read on the forward strand.
TATTTATTTGAAAGCTGTACAATACAAGTATGAGAAAACAATATGATAAGTAACAATCAATATGAAATGAAAAAATGGTACTAGTAAAAATAAGTTAAACTAATGATAACAAATAACTATATGTACTTAATGCTAATACTAAAATATAAAAATGTAAATTTACAAGAGAGTAATACCCTGAAAATGAGAAACCCATGTAATAACACATTTGCTTTTGAATGGTTACAGTAAAAAGGAGAGGTAAGAGAGGAGAAAAGGAATGGGTAGGGCGTCAAGGATCCCATTCATTGCGTCACTAACTTACGCCCTTAAGATAGTGTCCTCGTCTGATGGGAGATGGAAAGGGGTAATGTACCTAGGCGGATTTCGGTTTTGTTGAAAGTGTTAGCATAACGTAACATCAGACAGCTTCACAACTCTTTCCCCTGTACATAAAAAATAAAAATGTGTTGGGCCACTACACACCTCCTTCAAACATTTAACAATGGCANCCATTCATTGCGCCACTAACTTACGCCCTTAAGATAGTGTCCTCGTCTGATGGGGGATGGAAAGGGGTAATGTGTCTAGGCGGATTTCGATTTATGAGAACTAGTAAGAGTATGAGAGAAAGTTTATGAGAAACCCATGTAATAAACCATTTGCTTTTGAATGGTTACAGTAAAAAGGAGAAGGAAGAGAGAAGGAAAAGGAATGGGTAGGGCGTCAAGGGACTCCATTCATTGCGCCACTAACTTACGCCCTTAAGATAGTGTCCTCGTCTGATGGCCGATGGAAAGGGGTAATGTGCCTAGGCGGATTTCGGTTTTGTTGAAAGTGTTAGCATAACGTAACACCAAACAGCTTCACAACTCTTTCCCTGTACATAAAAAATAAAAATGTGTTGGGCCACTACACACCTCCTTCAAACATTTAACAATGGCACAAGTATGTTTTGAAGCAATCTTATAAACCAGGTAGTGTTCAAGATATTCTATGACCTCCCATTAAAAACAAAGAAAGTAAAATTTATTTTATCAAAAACAATATTCAAAATAATAAAAAACTAGAAAAATACTATAACGAATTTCTTGACTCTTGTCGATGACGTCACGACGTCGCGCCGGCAAACCTACCGCATAAAGCATAAACAGTCTTTGCTCGAATCTAACATAAGACGCATATTTTATTAAACATTTTCTATTCTGTAACCTAGCCAACACTGATGCGACGTGAATTTAAAACGAATAATTTCAAGTTTCCGGGTACATTTACGGGTGGCGCCTAAATAATTTGTTTAACTTAGCAACGAGATATACCNAATTTTATAAGGGGGAGGATGTTATGGTTAAGGATTATAGAGTTAAGTCAAAATGTAATTGGATACGAGGAAAAATTAAAGAGTTATTAGGCAATGTAATGTATTTAGCTGAAATACCAGAGATTGGAGTGTGGAGAAGGCACGCTAATCAAATAAAAAAAACCTGGCAATGTAATATAAAAAAAAATGATAATTATGTTAATACCGCGGAGAAAACGACAAAAACATTTGAAAGTCGAACAAAGCGTAGATCTGATTTTATGTTAAGGCCGAGAACTAATTTAAGATCTTCTGATAGATTAAAATATGATGTATAAGGTATATAGTAATTAGTTTATGTAGTATATAAGTTATAGGGTTAGTTTAATGACTATTTAATTTAGGGGGAAGTGATGTACTGTATAGAGATCTTGAATGCGCATGACTGCAAACAGGTTTGGGTGATTACGAGTATCAGAAGAATGAGTCGGTTATAAAAGCGTCAAGAAATAAGATGGTAAAAAGACATGTAAATTAAGTGAGAATAAAGTTTGGTTTATTATGAAGCGAAGTGTTTATTATAAACCATTACACAGAACTAGATGAGTTTCGGTGATACATGCTAAATCAACATTATAACGAGCCAAAAAAGCCGATATTAAATTCTTCTGCTTCTTCAGACCATTCGCATTAAAGTTTAAAATATTGATGTTTTTGATTTCGTTTATGGGGAGATTAGGCATGTGGGAAGGAAAGGAATAATTCATTCAGTAAGTAATTTTTAATTTGCGAAATTAGTGGTGTAATGATTTGTTTTAGGAGGTTCATGATTGATGTAACAATGGTAGACATTTCGGGATTATTTGATGTTTTAGGAGGTGGATTTGGAGTACTGGTGTTTTGGGATGGTAAATTTTTTTGGGTTATGTTGGCAAATGACACATTAGGATCTGATGTTCGGAAAGTGGATCTATGAATTGAGTTAGTGGTAGTTCTTCTCATCTGACGTGGGTGTAGTTGTTGTAATTCAGTGTGAGCGCGACAACCTCTGTAATTGGCTGGATGTTCTTCACCGCAATTTGCGCATTTCGGGGGATCGCTCTTTTTCTTTTTACAATCCTTATGATTATGCTCATCACCGCATTTTACACATTTGGGTTTTAGTGAGCAATAATTTTTAGTATGACCAAAACGTTGACATTTAAAGCACTGCGGTATAATTTGAGACTTTTTCCTCGGCTCTACTGTAATTAAAGCATTACATATTTCTTTGATATTAAAAATGTCTTTGGCTTTTTCGTTGGGAGTCAATTCAACCGCACATAATGGCATCGGAAGTTTAACTTTATTTAATAGTCTTGTAACACTAATTATAGGTAATGAATAAGTAGTCAATTCATCTTTTATTTCAATGTCTGTTAGAGATATAGGAACATTACGCAACACTACGGCTAAAGTTCTCTTTGTTGGATCCTGAAAAGTGTGAAATTCAAGTTTTTTCTCTGTATAATACTTAGTTAAAGTTCTATAATCGTTTATAGACGTAAGGTTGATTTTTAGTGAATTATTTTTGACAATCTTCTTATGACTTCTTATTTTTATGTAACATTAAATTTTAGTATATGTTAAAGTAACGTTTTACTGCAAATTTCCCTGTTTGATTTTATTAATCAGTTTACATGGAATTGAATGAGAATTAACTCATACGTCACAATAGCACCTGCAATCTAGGAAAAAACGAATTTATAATGTCACTTTTCATGTAGAAAGACTTACACTTAAAATTAAAGATTTTTTTACATTAAACAATCTTCGCCCCGTTAAACAACAAGGATCTACGTTGATTTGTATTAATAAACGATCGATCTACGAATAAAAGCGTTTATGAGAAAAAAAATGTATGCTTTAAATCAGTATCTTTACCTCGACGTTATAAAAATGATTCGGTAAAGAATTCAATTTGCCGAAGGAACGTTGACTTTCGTCATAAACTTTTGAAGCGAACATACACACCAAAATCGTTCGGATTATTAAAAATCCGAAGGAACAAATGAAATACAACCTTCCGATGATATCGTTGTTACTTTTTGGTTCTAAAGTGTTAAGAAGTTGAACAAGAATAACGAAAACATTGTTCGCAAATGATAATAGAATTAAATCCCCTATAAAAAAATCGATCTTTTTACATAGAACGCTTAGATTGTTGTAGTCCTCGCGAATTTCTTTCCACGTGTTAATGTCAGATATCTAAAATCAATTTTTTCAAATAATTAATGATTTTAATTTAATTATGCTTGTTTACATTTGATTGTATTATTTGTAAGATACGTGTTGAAACTTGTTGAAACCGTTCTGATAAACTAATACTAATCACCATAATAAATAAATCCATGTAATTCCACGTAAATGTACTAAAAACGCTTATTAACTATTAAAAATTATTTATGTTAATTCACATTAACAAATTAAGATTTAGATTATAATCAGTTTTACCTCAAAAAATAACCCCAATAAGAAACCGTAAGGTATATAATAAAAGATATGTTGGTTTATAGTTCTTAGAAACTCATTAACAGCCTCTAATCCATTACTTGGAATGTTTGAAGATGCGTAACTTACAAAAAAAGAATGTTCCACTACTTAAAAAAACCTGTATAACATTTTTTCGGGAAAATTATACAATAATTTACAAACAGCTCCAAATAGCACAAAGATTGTAATAAGCCAAATTTTCTTTTTTAATTTTTTCGGAAAGCCATATCGTCTATATTCCATTTTTACGTCAATTCTTGTCCAAAATTGCATCAATTTATTCCAATTTTTAGCGATAACCAAAAAAATTATTGTCGTTACAAACGAACATGAATAAAAGAGAAGAGTAACTAAAAACAAAATAGTAGAAATCTTTTAAATTTATTATTATTATTGTTTTATTTATTGTATCTTACCAAAATAACCGAATTTAACTTCTTTAGCTATTTTTAAAACGTAAAACCCCATATTAATCAAAAGGGAGATTAAATAGAAGAAACAATAATAAACCCGAACATCTCTAAAATTTAATTTTAAACGTTGAACGTTGTTATTCAAAATTCCCGACACAGGAAACGTTGCAAAACATTGTGCTATTATCAAAATAAAGCTGAAAGCTTTATGTGTAGTCTCCATTTCTAAATTCATCGCTAAACTGAACCACAAAGTAATAAAATTTAATTTAACTACGCCTGAGGCTAATAAATTATTCAACAAGCAAACACGAATTAAATCAATTTTTCTTTAATCACATGCATACACCAGAATCGATCGATAATAGCAAACTTCATTCTTAACAATTTTATACATTTCATTTTAGATGCCTAATAACCGTAAAAAGTTTTAAAAAAAGTGAAAATTTGATGAAATCGTGGTTTTAAATCTTGTTGTTGGAAAAGCAGTTTTGGCATAAAAGTTTCTTTATTTCAAACTTTATGCAAACTTTATTTCTAACAATATTGGTCTTTTACACATTTGCATTTAGATACATAAATATCGAGAAAAATTCAAAAAGGTAAATTAGATGAAATCGTTTTAGTTCTTTTTGCTCTTAGAGCACGAGATTAGCAAAGTTTCAGAAAAATAGTTTTAGTATAATACAGGGTTTTCCAATAAGAGGTGTTATTTTGATATTCAAAGAAAAATGCCATTTTTTATTAGGCAAATGACCACCACGACCACGCTTACGGGACAATATCCTTTCCATGAAATTTTCCATAACCAAATTGAAAAGTGGCTGCCCTATGTCCTCAATAGCCTCACGAATTCCATCTTTGAGGTCTTAAATCGACGCTGGGCTGTTGGCGTACACCTTCTCTTTCACGTGGCCCCAAAGGAAGAAGTCGCAAGGTGTTAAATCGCAAGATCTCGGTGGCCAATTGTGATCACCTCTTAGAGAGATAACACGGTCCGGAAACTTTTCCCGTAAAAGATCAATGGTTTCGTTGCTTGTGTGGCACGTAGCATCGTCTTAGTAAGGTCCAATGACTCCGCCGGACCGCAAACCGCACCAAACAGTCACTCGTTGAGGATAGAGAGGCTTTTCAACAATAACTCTTGGGTTTTCCGGCGTTGCAACCTTCTTCAGAAACTGGTTCGAAAACTTCGAACCAGTTTCTGAAGAAGGTTGCAACATGGCATCCGAAACGTCAAACCTTTTATTAAAAGACGCACGGCAAAACCCGAAAGTTTCTAGTGTTAGTTCTAGTTTTAGTTCTAATCTTAGTTTAAAACATTATCTATCATCAAAAAATACTTTATCAGTTCACAAGATATCAATAAATTAAACATATTAAAAATTAATAGTTTCATTGGTCTTTTGGAGATTGTATGTAGTCAGAACTTTTTTACCTTTAATAATAGATTTTACAAAATGAAGGACGGTTTGCCTATGGGAAAGAATGCCTTAATGAATTTGAAAAAGAACTATTTTCAGATAAAAATCATTTTTTCAATAAGGATATTGCTTTCTATGCCAGATACGTAGATGATATCCTTGTTGTCTATGAAGAAAGTCATGCTAAACTTGGTGGTCTTTTCAATCTGATAAACAGCATTTGCAATTTAGAATTCACCCTCGAAAAAGAAAACAATTACAAAATAAATTTCCTATATTTAGAGTTAACTAGAAACATAAAAGAAAACATTATCAACTTCAATATCTTTAGAAAACCCACTACCACAGATTGTATTATACCAAAAAGTTCCTATTCTTGTGATCAACATAAATTTGGCAGTTTTCGCTTCTTTTTCAATAGAATTTATAACGTTCCTTTAAATAATGATAACCTCAACCTTGAAATAAAAAAGATTGTAAAAATAGGACTCAATAATGGTTTTCCTATAAAAGATTTACAAAACATTTATTATAAAGNGTTGTTGAAGCGTGTATCGTTCCATATTTATTAATGGCGTACTTTCTACTTGTCAAATGTCAAAAAATGACAGCTTCAAAAGTGACATCTACCGAAATAACGGGCTATTCAAATTAACACCTCTTATTGGAAAACCCTTTAGTTGTGTCAAACTTTATTCTGAACAATATTGGTCTTTTACACTTTTGCTCTCAGATACATAAATATCGAGAAAAGTTTGTAAAGGTAAAAATTAAATAAAATCGTAGTTTTACATATTGCTGTTTGGTGATAGTTGACTCAATGTTTATCGTGGGTTGTAAGTGATAAATAAAAGCTCCTTGGGAACGATGAAAAATTATTTATTCTTAATATAAGATCAGTGCAACATGTTTCGAGATTCAAAATCTCTTCATCAGGCACGACTAAAAAACATAAAATTGAAGTAAGAAATTTGTTATACATATNACAACTAATCGCAATTTATATGTATAGTTTAAGTGTAATTAATAATAAAGTTTGTGGAAGCGTAAAACCAAGATTTTGTTGTTAACCAGCGCCCACCAGATAAAAATAAATAATCACAAATTTTTTAAAGGCCTTAAGGGCAAGTTAGTTGGTTACAAATATTCTAAAACAAGATAGAGACACGTGTTATGTTAAAGGAATCGAGAAAAATGGATACTTACTCTTCATCGTTAAAAAAACTGGTTTTTAAAAATTGAAATTAATTGAATTGTTTGAAATCTGAAAGGGGAAATTAAAAGTTAAATTAAAAATTGCATAACTTACAAAAATTTTTCATAAAAATTATCGTAAAAATTAAAGTTTTATTCTTAGGAGTCCATCCGCGACGTGAAGAAACTTGAGGTGGACTGAAGGACATAAAATTTGGGGAAAAAGTCTTGCGCCGGAAAAGCAAAAAGGCTGTGGAGGGGAGAGGTTAATTTTAAATGAATTTTAAAAATTGGCGGGTATTATTAAGTTCTGTTGTGTCATTTAAAAGTTTGTTATTATAATTGTTTAAATTAATATGCAATTCTTCGAGAAGGTCCATTTCTCTCGATTTCCCCACGTTTAAAAGTAATTTAACATTGTTAAATTCTATTTTATGTTTATGTTCGTTGATATGTTTAAAAACTGCAGATGAGGGTTTGCTTAGGTGTTCTTTGAAACGTTTTTTAATGCTGCGTCCAGTCTGACCAATATAAATTTTATCGCAATCTGGACATTTGATTTCATAAATACCACTCAGCTCCTCTGTGTTAAATTGATGTTTAT
>NW_019281064.1:1178-11685 GCF_000648695.1 Onthophagus taurus
AACCGACACAGAGCAGGGACATATAAAGGACAATAAATTAAGATGATTTAACGCAATTTATCTCTATACTAAGTTGTACCCCTGAGGAGTTATAGGCCTTCAAAGTTGGGTCTTAAATTTTTAAATCATTGAATATCTTCGTAATACATTAAGCTAGAAAAACCAAATTTGGTATACGTTATGAGTGTACCAAGGGTATTAATTGGTAGCAAATTGAACTCAATTGAAGCATTTCAAAGGGTTGATTAAAGGTGATGGTACCCTAAATTTTGACAGATTTTTTTAATCTTTTGGCGGATTTAATACATTACTACTTCATTTCATGTGGAATTTAATTCTAAAACTTTTCTTACTCTTATTATTTTTTAAAAAACTTTGTCGTTTTCATAGAAAACTTAAATAATTAAACCCACGTATTTCGTAATGTTGCTTAAAATAAGCGAAAATTCAGTAGTCGGCTATGAAATTGTACGTCAAACTTGACAAATAGGTTATAAAGTTATTTGACGACAAGGTTTTATAACCTATTTGTCAAGTTTGACGTACAATTTCACAGCCGACTACTGAATTTTCGATGATTTTAAGTAGCATTAACGAAATTCGTGTCTTTAGTTATTTGAGTTTTTTATGAAAACGACAATGTTTTTTAAAAAATAATAAGAGTAGAAAAAGTTTTAGAATTAAATTCCACATGAAATCAGGTAATAATCTGTTAAATCCACCGAAAGGTTAAAAAAATCTGTCAAAATTTAGGGGACCATCACCCGTAATCAACCTTTTCAAATGCCTCAATTGGTCTCAACTTGCTACCAATTGCTACCCTGTATAATAACTTTGTTAAAACAGCTCCATTGACTGTTTAAGAAGATTCTTATTCTTCCATAAACAAAACTGTAAGTATTCCTCGTATCCCGTTGAAACTATTTTGTAGCTCGACTCGGTTTGGATGGTGTATGCAAATTTCATTTTCAGGCGGCGCTGCTCGGTCATTACTCACTAGAAAACCGCAACGAATCCAGGCATTTTTACGACCGCCACCGCCTCGACGCTGATTTTCAGCGCAGGCGGCCGCCACGGTAAAGGGTCCCCTCGGCGTTAACGGTTATTCGATTACGGGCGGATTTAGTGTTTTCGAAATGCACATTTGCGGCCGTCCCGTTCCCCCTCATGCTCGGTAATGGCTGGTAATGTATCGTCGTAAATCTACCCGTTTCGTTCATTCGGTTGATATTAATAAGGCGGGATCGATTACATTAATATTATAATGGAATTTCGGATAATCATTACCTAGATTATCAACCATTAATCATCAACCCGAAAAAGAAATTGTACCTAAAGTCGCTCACGAACCGAAAAATCGAAATAATGGTTGTAGCAGAGGTGGCTTGCGGCCGAGGTTATACATTTTCACAAATATTAAGGATAATAAAATTGTCAATTGATAAAATGAGAAATCGGAAGAGAAGTTGTAGTTAGAGGTGGCGAAAAGATCGTATGAATTATGATATTTTTAAAGCGATTCCACATGTCTTCCTCACCATCCGTTAATACTTACTTCTCCATTCTTTCTGTTACTTGAGCTTGATATTACTATTTCTGGCTCTTTGTGTCTCTTTCGATTTACCTGTTGATTATCTTCTTTTAACCACGTTTTACACCTTAGTCACTTGATACGAATAGGATCCCCTTAGTTATTGTGGACGATCAAAAAATTTTAATATCAAAAGAATCGGATGATGTTTTCGTTATGTCGGGAAACATAAATCTACCCTAATTCGTGGTACGACTTACATTCGATTGCGAACCATCGATATCTATTTATTGGTTGCTCAACACCTGCTCGCGGCGGAGGTGTCGGAATTTATGTAAAGAATGATTTCAATTTCAATCTCATACATAACAAAATTTTCCTTTTGTCGAACAGGTGTGGGTCGAGGTGAGCCGTTGAACGTTCAATGTCGGTATCATATCTACTTCTGATATTGGCTTTAGATCAATTTTTAACCAACTTTGAAGATACTGTTTTCAATTTAATTCCCTATTTTGGAAGAATAGTGCTGTTGGGTGACTTTAATGGTAATGCTTTAACAGTTTTACAGGACGTTGCAGTAATCGTTTATTTCTGGTAATTGAATTTCCCCGCTTGTATCTAATTACTTCGACCACAACTCGTGTTACCACTACATTTTCTACGCTTATAGACTTTGTCATTGTATACAGGTGTCTCAGCGAGACCGTACATTAGAAGTTTCTGGGGTTCTGGACAAATAAAAAATTTGAGAATGCAGACTTAAGTATTATCAATTACGTTCTCTTCATCTAAAATATTTTCAGATTTCTAGCACTTCCGGTTATACCGAAAGTCGCCACCAACTTTATTTTTTTAAATGGAACACCCTGTATATTTTTACATATTTGCATTTGTCTGTTTTGAAGGTTTATAAATAACTTTACTTTTTACAATTTGATTCAGCCGTTCTCGAGTTATTCGATTTTTTCTAGAAAAATCTGCTCCAGCGGACATTTGTTAAAAAAATCATAGAACACTCAATTTTTGAGATATCAATTTAGGATGGAGTATGTTTTGGTGCCGAGGACGGCTGTCTAGATCGTTTGGTCACTTTAAAATTGGAAATTTGGAAGCACCATAACTTCATTTTTTTAAATGGCACCCCCCATATTTTATTACTAAGTCGTCTTCGGCGTCTGATCTTACATCTTTTATACCCCATATGTCCTATGCCTAACATTAATAGTTTGAGAAATAATTAGGGTTTTTTGAAAAATGCTCACATATCATATCGATATTAACCTAGTGTGCCATGGAAAACAAATGTTTAATGACTTATTGACAAACGTCAAAGTCTGATTTACGTTGTTTGATGCTTGTGAGTCTAAAACCAGATAAAATGGATATTAATAACGTAAATAATGTGTATACAAATAAAGAAATCCATAATTTATTTTTTGTGCACGAAAAGTGCGACAAAGTTCTTAGTAGAACTTGCAGAATGTTTAATGAAAATTATCCGCATTTACCTCCGAAGACAAAAGATAAATTTAGAAGAATAGAAGCAAATTTTTTGCATTTTGGACGAATTAATCACGTGTTAAACTGACCAAAAAATGTAGTAGATAATGCAACGGAAGAGGTGAATACCTTGGCTTATTTCGAGCCCAGTCCCAACACCTCAAAAGCTGCCAAAGAAGATCTGGGAATCATACTACGAACTTTGTCGCGCTTTTCATGCATAAAAAATAAATTAAGAATTTCTTGATTTGTGTAAATATTACTTTCGTTATTGTTATCGATTTTAACTCGTTTCAGTACTAATATTAAGGGACATAACAGATAATTATTAGCTCACATGCATCAAACGACATAAACAAGTGAGTCTTTGACAAGAACTCATTGAGAAGACTTGTTTTTCATGGCACACTAGGCTAAATATCCATATGATATGTGTGCATTTTTCAAAAAACCCTAATTATCTCCCAAACTATTAATATTAGGTATGGGATATATAGGATATAAAAGATGTAGAATGAGACACCGAAGACGACTAAGAACTAAAATATGGGGGGTGCCATTTAAAAAAATGAAGTTATGGTACTTCCAAGACAGCAGTTCTCGGCACCAAAACATACTCCATCATGTTGCTTAAGCATGTTCTCAATCCTAAATTGATATCCCAAAAATCAAGTGTTCTCTGATTTTTTGAACAAATGTCTGCTGGAGCAGATTTTTCTGGAAAAATTCGAATAACTCGAGAACGGTCGAATCAAATTGCAAAAAGTAAAGTTATTTATAAACCTTGAAAACAGATAAATCCAAATATGTAAAAACATACAGGGTGTTCCATTTAAAAAAATAAAGTTGGTGGCGACTTCCGGTATAACCGGAAGTGCTAGAAATCTGAAAATATTTTAGATGAAGAGAACGTAATTGATAATACTTAAGTCTGCATTCTCAAATTTTTTGTTTGGCCAAAACCCCAGAAACGTCTAATGACCGGTCTCGCTGAGACACCCTGTATACAATGACAAAGTCTATAAGCGTAGAAGATGTAGTACACCCTGTATATAAAGACAAGGGAGTCATTCAACTTTAACAACAGTTTAACAACTTTAATTTGTATTATTTGTAATAGATCTTTTAATAAAACTGTACTATAACAACAAGAAATCAAAGAAATCTAAGAAATCTAGTACTAAATTAAAACAAATCTAAATGTTCATAGTAGTCCTAAATATATTTTTAAGAGCATTATAGCATTATTAAAATTGTTAAATAGCACGTTACAGATTTCTGTTTTTGATGTTCCTTCATAATTCTTGCATTTCCACGGTAAATAGTAAGTAGTCGTTTTTAAAGAAAGCGGATCTATCGTCCATATGCACGTCTTCTGAGTTCTCGTGATTTGAAAGTCCATTTTGTGCCATATGTATGTACAATCTATGTATTTTCATGAGACAAAGTATTGTCTTTTCAATTAACGGAATACAAAGTTGTCGGAGATGATTAATTTTAAATATATTTCTCATTAGATACTATAAGTTTACTTTAGAAAAAATATCTTGGTTCATCGATTATAAACGCTTCAATTCATACCTACATTACAAACGCTTCATTATTTCCTTGTTTCTATAATCCATCGTAATTGTAACATTGTTGTCACCTCGATTATTCTGATGGGATGTCCGTTATCCCTCTGGAGCCTAATCACGTCTTAATCTAACTCTAAATTGGGATACTAGTTATGGTGGAGCTGTAAAATTGCTTTTAGTTGTCTACTTGAAATTTATGAAATATTTAGATGAATGTTTAATATTATTTATTACATAGGATTTCCAGATATATTAAATTGAAATTTATTGTTCATAGCTCTAATATTCTCATGTCCTGAACGAGTTATTATTATTGTTGTTTCGCTCACTTCGTCATAGACCCGGTTGTGTAATGCGATTTGAATTGGACTTGTATAATTGGTGGCGGCGCGAACATAAATCCACTTGAACATTCGCTAACTAGATACATAAACTTGTAGAGATAATTGACCGCGCACTAGAATTATTGCTTATAAATCACTCGATACGAACTACTCGACTATACATATAATTTACTCGACGTTCGATAGTTTGCCTCCGGTTAAGTGTTATATCCCTTCTAGACCAAGTATATTCGACGGATCGTTATCAGTATACCAATTCGAGTTTATTTCATTTCCCGCATGATGTTTCCGTTGGTTTAACGAAGTAAACAATCGGCCCTTGTAATTAATTTTAACCATTCGTTCCAATTCGTTGGCCATTGTTTGTACAAACGCACCGATTTGCGCGGATTCATTTAATTTTAAATTGTAATCAAGTAACTAACAGGAAACGAGACGATAACGTTTCGAAAAAACTACACGATCTGGTACATCAATCGATTTGGTGGTGGTTGAAAATTTCACTTATTCCAATCAGGCGCACTCGGATGGTTAATGAACGACCTCAACTGGAAAAATAAACGCCATGTTTATACCCTTTATTTGTTACCTATATTACGTTATATTGTAGTTGTGTGAAACGGTTTTACTACCGATTTTGTAATGAAAATTAATTCTTTATATCATTAATATTAATGAAATTATTTTTAAGGGATTTAGAATGTTTTCATTCTGATATAGAGTTTATAACGTGAAATAAACAAGTTGAATCTTAGTCGTCTTGAAAAACATATGGCTAAACCCGAATGTTTCTAGCTCTAGTGCAATATTGTTCCTAATTATGTTTTATAATTTTCGAATTCTGTACTCTGTTTGAGGCCGAACGATGATAGCTATCTTGAACTCTCCTTAAGCTCTTACCTTTTAAATGACCCCCTTCTTAATTCATGATAAATCAATCACAAGTTACCCACTAATACATCCGATAAGATGCACAATGGAAAACGTGTTTATAGGCCATCAAGGTGTTGTCGAATACACTCCTTGCTAACATTAAGCTAAAACTCATTTCGTAATATTTCTTGCAACTGCTTAACCCTTAAGTAGTCGCTATGACTTTTTTACACAGGTGGTCGCTTGGCGTATTTTATACGCCATTAAAAAAAATACGATACAAGTTCGAATTTGATTATTTATTTTCATTTAAAAATGAAACAATACATGTATTTGGTCTCTTGATATTTTTATTCTGGTTAAAAAAATATAATAATTATTTTGGCCTCTAAACTAAAATACAAAACACAAAATAAACCTAAACTACAAGAACAAAATGAAAATTAATAGAGCTAATAATTTTGTTAACTTTCACTATCTTCATTAGAATTACATTCTAAACAGATATGTGTAGTGACAACATGTTCTTTACACGCTGGTCTATTGCAGTTATTACTTTTTTGGTAGTGGTTCTGTTTTTTTTTCTACCACACTGCACGCACCTGCCCTTTGATTTTTCATCTTGATTCTGTTCTGGAGCTTCTATTTGAGGTTGATATTGTTTTAGAAACTGCTTTACATCAACAGATAAATTCCGAATGGTTGATCTCGTTATCAAATGAGGTTTCATGAGTGACATTGATAAATTTTTTAGAAAAGTTCGCCTGTCTTCTGGGTTGGGTTGAAATGCGTTAAAAACTATATTTGAATTTATTCCTGCAATGTTCAAAATCTGCTAGAAAATAACTAGTGGCCATCGTCTAGTTCGTTTCTGCACGGTGTAGTTGGCACACATCTGATCAACCGTATCGACCCCTCCTTTTGTTGAATTGTAGAACAAAATCATATCTGGTTTTTGGGTATCAGGATCAATGGAATCATCGTTGTGCATGGTCGACAAAAGAATAACAGCTTTATTTTTCTTAGGGCAAAATGATACTAGAGTTGTTTCCTTGGTGAAAGCGAATACTGATGAATTTATCTTCCTATTCTTTGTTGGAAGTAGATCTGGTGGAATCTCTCGTTTATTTTCTTTCAGTGTCCCTACGAGTGTTATTTTGTTCTCGAGCAACTTTTTTGCCAAGGGAAAACTTGTATACCAGTTATCTGTTGTTAGATTCCTGTTTTTGTTTTCAAATGGTTTTACCAATCTTAGGACAATGTCAGTGGGCGAATTTGAAGCTTTGAAAGGCCCTGCTGGTTGTTTACCACAATAAATTTCTAAATTTGATACATAAAACATCTTCGAATCGGCAAGGGCAAAAACTTTTATTCCATATTTTGCCGGCTTATTAGGAATATATTGAATAAAACTGCATCGTCCACGGAATGGAATAAGCATCTCATCTATAGTTAGACGATCACCAGGACAATAGTTATTCTTACAGTTCTGTACAAAGTCTTCATATAGTTCCCTTATAGCAGCCAGCTTGTCAGTGGATTTTCTTTGCGGCCTATCGTTTTTGTCATCGAATCTCAATGACCTAAGTAGAAACAAAAACCTTCTCTACCCCATACATGCTTGAAAAATAAGGATTCCAGAGCCGTCTGTTACCCAAATTTCTCTGAAGTTAGTGTGACTCAGTTTTTTCAACCCTGCTAGTAAAAGCATACCAAAAAGCGGTAAAATCTCTTCTTTACTTGTTTCTTTTGCATCTCTCTCCCTTGTAAAGTTCTCCTGAGTCGATCTTATGTATATATTTGTATATGTCACAATTTTTTCGATTGTATCAATTGTAACAAATTGCAAAAAGGCGCTTATTTCATCTGTAATATCTTGACGGCTCACTAATGGTCGAGGAAATATTTTCACAATATTTTTTGCATCATGCTTTGCGAATTTGCTTCTGAGAGTATGTTGGCTCCAAACTATGCTTTTATCTCTGCTTTTGAAACTGAATTTAGGATCCAAGTTTTGAAACTCGCTTTCAGATTCATCCAAATCACTTCTATCTAAGTTTTCCAAATCACTTTGGTCAGCTTCTTGTTCCGAAAATGAATTATGATCACTGTTTTGAATTTCTTCTTCAGAAGCATCTTCGTCAGATCCCCCAACAAATTCTTCCTCGGGTTCTTCAAATATTTTTACCATCATTGCCTCCATTTCAGCTTGTGTCAAATTTTTAGGATTTTTTACTTGTATGGAATTCCTAAAATACAGATAATTGTTCAAATATACCGCCAATTTTCATAAAATATACCCTTAGGAAAAAAAAACTTACATAGTCGCTTGGCGTATTTTATACTTCAATGCGAACACTACCGACTTCGATTGATCTTTGCTGCCGACTGAAGCTATTGCGCGTGCTGCGCTTCCGACTACGCAAAGAAGACTAATGGGTGTGAGGTTACATGGGCCGCCCTTAAAATTGAACGCGAAAGAAAGACGTGACGGGGTATTAAGAACGAGTGGCGTATTTTTTACGCCGCAGCGACTACTTAAGGGATGTAAATGTGATTTTAGGATTTTCTTCAACTTTCAAGTTCACAGAAACGGTGATGTTCATTTGTAATTTTTATTTTACGTTTCCCTCCTCTTGGGCCTATTTCTTGATTTTTTATCCATCTGAACGCTGTTCTTTTTGCAACACAACGAATTTCAGCTAAAATACGTAGCTAAAATATATGTGTTCTAGGTTTGCTGCTTCCTTTTTCTTAATTCCAATTTGATTATGACAGTAGCCAAAGTGGTTTAGTTTAATGCCATTTTGAGATTGATTAGTGCCAATTTGAACTTGATATGACCTAGAACTACATACAAATAAATAAATTCCAATTTGATTATGACAGTAGCCAAAGTGGTTTAGTTTAATGCCATTTTGAGTTTGATTAGTGCCAATTTGAACTTGATATGACCTAGAACTACATACTAGTTTAGACGTGCGTCTCTCAACCGAATGTTTCTAGTTCTAGGTCTAGTGTTAGTTCTAGTTCTAGTTGCTTTAGTTTTATTCGGCGTTAGATTGTTGATATTAGGTTGTAGAAATTATTTTGAAGGGCTTCACGTAAATTTATAATATTTTCGTTATGATTTAGAGTGTATACCGTGAAATAAACAAGTAGAGTTTGTGTTCACCTGGTGGGTCACGATTTATACTTCGTCGGTACTAAACCAATCCCACTTTAGCCTGATGAAGTTGCCTAGGCGAGGCTGTAAATCAAAACTCGGCCGGCGTATAAACTTTTGCATGTTCGAATGCAGGGCGTAAACGGCTTCTAGTTTGTTTCCTTCGTGGCTTAAAGACTTTACAATGTATTACTATGTTTACCCAGAGGGTTGTACTGGGATGTATTGTATCCAGTTGTTGTGCATCGTTTCGTTCAAGTTGGTTGCACGAAGATTACCGGTTGAGGACAAATAATTTTTGGCATAAATTAACACAATACAACAATTTCTATCAAAATCAGTAGATTAAATAATTTTAGCTTGTCATCAAATTGATTCATATTCCGTTTATAGTAACAATTTCGAAACTCGGACATAGCGGTGAACTGTTTGGTAGTGAGTTATTATCGAAAATTATTAATATTGTTTTTCGGAGTCGAAAATTCCGGTAGGATTAACGCCGGTCTCTGTATGCGGCCGAATCCGTCCCATTTGTCATTAGCGTTTCGTTTGCGTGGAATGTCATATTGAGCCTCGATGTAAATAATCACACAACCCTCCCCAGTAATTGCGTTCCGTCGCTTCGATTCGCAAAATAATTTAATGAATCCGACGAACGAACGATGGTAACCGCAATTCGCAACCGCTAATGCGAATTTAATAAAGAAATATTTTTGACTATAGCCCCTAGCGGGATGGGGCGGTGCGGCTTGTTTCTAGTTAATCTAAACATTTATTAACCGAGTTATACCAATTTGACACTATAATTAAATAACGAAATCGAATAATTAATTATAACATCAATACTTAACCTGTATGAATCCGCGGTTTATAATTGTCATATTTACGTAAAATCGCAATTCGACAATAACAAGGTCTAGTAGGTATTAAACTAAAATTAGAACTAAAACTAGAACTAACACTAGAAACTTTCGGGTTTTGCCGTGCGTCTTTTAATAAAAGGTTTGACGTTTCGGATGCCATGTTGCAACCTTCTTCAGAAACTGGTTCGAAGTGACGAGATCAAAAAATCGGTAACTATATATAAGTCGGAAAAACTAATTAATAATCAGTTAACGCTAATTACAAACTAATTAATAACTAATTGCGTCGCGTCCGGTGTGAGGCGGGAAGAGGTCTTCGTGTTCACCACCATCTTCCATGTTCTGCTAAGCTCCCAGCCATCCTCTCTGTTGACGTTATTTTTATGTCGGTGAATCTCTATGGCTTCTCTTGTCAGTCTTTGGTAGTATCTGTTGTCCCTAGCCAGCACCTTTGTTTGTTCGAAGTCTATTCGGTGCCCCTCTGCATGGCAATGTTCCGCAACCGCCGACTGCTGGATCTTCTTCAGCCTTACATCCCTCTCATGCTCCTTGATGCGGCACTCGACGTTGCGTCCAGTTTGGCCAACATAAACCTTCCCACAACTACACGATAGTCGATAGACTCCCGCTCCTTTTAATGGAGTTAGTTTGTC